>RQTK01000012.1:0-11409 GCA_003991915.1 Elysia chlorotica
TAATAATATAATAATAATAATAATAATAATAATAATAATAATAATAATAATAATAATAATAATAATAATATTAATAACAGTCACATTAATTTCACTACAGGGTACTAAGAACTATTCACTACGTTGTTCTTGTTGTTGCTTCGCACAAGAGCTCACTGTACCTCGATTGTAAGCAAACAAGAGATAGATGTGTTTACTAATAGAAGATAATTATCATGTGATCTCTAATTTATCGACTATCCCTTTTTTTCTTCTATAAAGCAATGAGTCTTATCGTCTGCAGATCAATGTATAGCACCACAAGGTTGTGAAAAAAATCAATGCGCTGCAAAGAATATCAATAACCTGAGCACCTTACAAAGAATCAACGATTGATCAAGATAATTGTTTACGCGTCTTTTGTTCTTAAAGATGAGGAGGTGTCGAGGTTCTGTAAACACGTAGTGTTGATACTCGATAGAATTGTGATTCACAAGACTGGGGGAAAGTTTGATAGTGCATGTACATGCCTTACTACTTGGGCGGAAAAGGAAGGGGAGGGTGAGGGCAGGGTGGGTGGCCCTGGGGTAGAACATCGGCTTCCGATGCCAAAGGTTCAGGTTCGAGCCCTGGCGATTCGATTGCGCGCCCTACTGGTTGGGTCCGTGTTAGTTTAATGTGACCAGCTAAGACAGGAATCAAGGTAACCCCGCCCTGTCTCGTGTGTGGCAGCACATAAAATTGTCTGACGTCAGTCTTGGGGCCCGTCCACAATATAATCTATATAGTGCTGATTCTGGACGTCAAACCAAATCAACTCAACTCGACTCGACCCACACAAGGATAACGGATGTTTTAAGCACGTCCTTTAAGCATGGGGTTCTTTAATGGTTCATTAGCGGCGTAAGACTAGGATAGAGCTGTGGTTGCATTGATTGGACGCTGGTGAAGATCGCCATACCTATCGTCTTTGCCGCCTTGGCTGTGGGCCTCTTTGTCACAATGCATCCGTCCTATCATGCCATGGCGAACATCCCCTATAACTATCGTCTTTGCCGCCTTGGCTGCGGGCCTCTTTGTCGCAGTGCATCCGTTCTATCATGCCATGGCGAACATCCCCTATAACTATCGTCTTTGCCGCATTGGCTGCGGGCCTCTTTGTCGCAATGCATCCGTCCTATCATGCCATGGCGAACATCCCCTATACCTATCGTCTTTGCCGCCTTGGCTGAGGGCCTCTTTGTCACAATGTATCCGTCCTATTATCATGCCATGGTGAACATCCCCTATAACTACATGTATCGTCTTTGCCGCCTTCGCTGCGGGCCTCTTTGTCGCAAGCATCCGTGATATCATGCCAAGACAGTTACAAAGGACAATAGACATCGTAATCATTATAGCGTATCTGGTAGTACACTAATTGTAGCCTACATGACAGTTACATGTTAATGAAAGACCAGAGTCTCGTAAAGCTAGCTCTAGCGTCGTTGGTAGTACGGCATACTCATAATTTTATACATGTATACGCAATCGGATTTGAAAGTTTAGACTTTAGACCGAACCTAAAAGAGAAAGATGCGGAGTAAATTACAAGAGTGCACTTTTTCGGACTTGATGGGACCGATTTTGGAAAACAATAATTATTTGTGCTCTTTGTTTTTATAAAGAGTAGGCCTACTAATATGAACACTGGATTGAACCATGTGACATTAGGCCACAAGGAGAGAGAGAGAGAGAGAGAGAGAGAGCGAGAGAGAGAGAGGGAGAGGGAGAGAAAGAGAGAGAGAGAGAGAGAGAGAGAGAGAGAGAGAGAGAGAGAGAGAGAAAAAGAGAGAGAGAGAGAGAGAGAGAGAGAGAGAGAGAGAGAGAGAGAGAGAGACAGACAGACAGAGAGAGAGAGAGAGAGAGACAGACAGACAGACAGACAGACAGACAGACAGACAGACAGACAGACAGACAGACAGACAGAGACAGACAGACAGACAGACAGACAGACAGAAAGATAGAGAGAGAGAAAGAGAGGCAAAGAGAGAGTGACAAAGCCAGTGAGAGGGAGCGATATAGAAAAAGACGAATAAAGAAGTTTTAAAAAGGATAACATGATATATATTTTTTTTCAAAAGCTGTCTACTTTACTCGTGCGACTGAATGCCCAAGACTGTCAATCAATGAACGCTGCTACAAACCATTATTTTGGAGAAAGATAGTGTACTCTTTCCAATTACACGAAACAAAACTTAATTACCAGATGCACAAAGCGTAACATAAGACAAACAAATGTGACACTGGCAGTAATTCGAGAAGGGGCATGATCCAGAGTGTGATAGGAAAAGAAAAACAAAACAAAAAGAAAAAAAAACAACAACCATGGTTTATATGTCACATGTTTTGTGTTTTTTAACGCATAAACTTGTTACATATACGCAAACACACTCACACATACACTCACACACACACACACACTGGCACACATACACCGACTCACCATTCCACACACACACACACACTCACACACATACAAGCACACTCAACTAAATAGATAAACGATCCCATTGGTACCTTTTTTGTTTTTAGCATAATAGTCATAGAGTGTGAAATAGGGATATGTTTCAGTCTTTCACGGGCAAGATTTTGCATACTTATGTGATGTGGACTGGGAGAATATTACAGCGGTTGCTTCCTTCTTTAAACCTTAGTAAAAACTCAGTCTGAAAATTGGTCAACCGCCTTAATTACAATAATGAAATAGGGTGATCACGCCTCACGCAAGCCGTGCTTACCAAACGCACTGTGATTAGTGTGAGCTCTTTTTGTTAAACGTCTCACCAAATCTATAATGTTAAACGTCTCACTAAATCTATAATTTCTGATCATGATATTAAGTATTATTGTCAGGCATTAGCGGAAAAAATACCCCCCCCCCCTAAAAAAAAAAAAGGATATAAACAAAGGCCGTAAGAAAAGAAGCCTACAAACGTGACCACTTAGGACATCTACACCAAGCTCTACGCCTCTACAAACAAATAATGTGATGTCCGAGCACAGATTACCAAGAAAAGTCTTAAAGTTAAAACACACGGCCATCCCAAAGATGCCACCAAAGAAGTACTAAAAAGTCCGAAACTTCTAGAAGACTTGCCGTATAGGACCCCTGGGGGAAACATGCCACCAAAGAACTTCTAAAAAGCCTGAAACTTCTCGAAGACTCGCCGTATAGGACCCCCTGGGGGAAAGATGCCACCAAAGAACTACTAAAAAGCCTGAAACTTCTCGAAGACTCGCCGTATAGGACCCCTGGGGGAAACATGCCACCAAAGAACTACTAAAAAGCTTGAAACTTCTAGAAGTCGCAGACTCGCCGTATAGGAGCCCCTGGGTAAAACATACCACCAAAGAACTGCTAAAAAGCCTGAAACTTCTCGAGGTCGAAGACTCGCCGTATACGATCCATTGGGGGAAACATGCCACCAAAGAACTACCAAAAAGCCTGGAACTTGTCCAGGTCGAAGACTCGCAGTATAGGACACCCTGGGGGAAACATAGACGTTAAACCCAGAGAGAACAGTAAGTTGGAGACTCGCAAATAATACAATATGACTGTGCTCACCTCTCCTGCCCTTATCTACAATTAGAACCACTGAGAACAAAATAATATCAGATGCTCTTACCTCACAGATTTTTTTGTAACTGGTTGGGTCGGTGTCAGTATAATGTGACCGGCTGAGACAGGAGTCATGGTATCCCCGTCCTGTCTCGTGTGTAGCAGCACATAAAATTGTCAGACGTAAGTCTTGGGGCCCGTTGCCGTATAGGATTCCTAGAGGAACCTAGGAGACGTTAAACCCTATAGAGAACTCACATATTTTTTATGAAAAAAAAATGAATCTTAACGCTTAGTGTTTTGTATACGCTTGGCTATAACCATTATGTCATATTTTTATTTTCCTTTTATCTAGATCTAGTACCTGCTATGTAAACAAATTTAATTGTCTATGCTTTCAGAGTCATGAAACTAGCACGAAAATACAGCATCTCACCGTAAGTCAATGTATATTGCTGATCAATGCATAGACCAAGGGTCGTAAGTACAACGTCGAAGTAGCTTACAACTCGTCGCAATAATAATTATACGTACGATAAAGAAGGCTTACGACGAGTCGTAAGTACCGCAACGTTGTACTGGCCCCATTTGCCTACATACAATAACTTTGATGGTGCACCATATGATTGCCCTTATTAGTAATAAAAAATACGCCCTTTCCAAATTCCAAAGCATCAAACTCGCTGTGACCCTAACACTAACGGTATGGGATTACTGGATAAGCTTAACACCTCTTGAAACATTACCCACGTTTCAACTTTCAAGGCACAGAGAAGACTCGGGGTAATGGAAGCCGCGGTGAAATAGCCAATATAAAAAGATGTTATTGATATTGATAATTATGCACAGTGAACAGTAAGTGATCCGTCACGAACTTAACTCAAGGCTGTTTGTTAGTTGTTGTCTTTGTTGTAATCTTTGTTGTTGTCGTTGTTGTTGTTGTTTTGTTTTATTCTCTTTTTTTTTGGGGGTGGGGGGGGGGGACGGCGAGGTAGTTACGAACTATGGATATTTAAGAAATCAAAACGTTGTTTTTCACATTCTACGCACCCTGCTTTCCATATAATTATCCTTTACTATTCAGTAAAAAAAAATCAAACTTGCCACGACATGATAATAAAGTCACCACCTCAGCAATAATGTCCGATCTCAATTCTAAAATACCAAGGATTTAGAGAACTTTATAAATTAGATAGGCCGGTTGTTGTTTTTTTTATAACTGAGTGACGAACTTTCCAAAGCACTACATGTACCTAGCACTGGCCCAATGATAGACGCAATCTTGGGCCAAATACTCTTTCCTGAATTTTGGTTTTATAGGCCTCAAGAAGGATGCTATTGGGCAGGACACTTGGGACTTCATCGAACACCGAACCAATCAGTGGAGACATAACGCGTCAGTCAGAACGGCGTTCGAACCCTCGACCTCTTCATAAGAAGCCTTGCGCCCTAACCCCGCGCCCTATCTATGATATTTACTAGATAAACTTAGAAGATGCAATTTGCACTGAATATTAACATTATCTCAAACTCAACATGTAACCTGACCTTGGTCAAAATTCGGAGATTCCTAGGTAAACCGCTAAACGGGAAGGAAAGATAACCGCATTACCGCTATTCCTACTTAGTCCTTGACCTTGGTAAAGATCAAACAAGCTGGCTTTGCGATCGACACGCCGATAATGTTGAGTTGTTGGATTGATTTAACGTCCAACATCAGCACTATATAGGCTATATTGTGGACGGTCCCCAAGACTGACGTCTGACAATATCACACACGAAACAGGGCGGGGATACCATGACTCCTGTCTCAACCGCTCACATTAAACCGACACTGATCCAACCAGTAGGGAGTGCAATCGCCAGAAATACTCTTTCCTGAATTTTGGTTTTATAGGCCTCAAGAAGGATGCTATTGGGCAGGATACTTGGGACTTCATCGAACACAGAACCAACCTGTGGAGACATAGCACGTCGGTCAGAACGGGGTTCGAACCTTCGACCTCTTCATTAGAGGCCTTGCGCTCTAACCATGCGCCCTTTCTCTGATACTTAGTAAAATAAACTTAGAAGATGCAATCTGCACTGAATATGAAAATTATCTCAAACTGAACATGTAACCTGACCTTGGTCAAAATTCGGAGATTCCTAGGTAAACCGCTAAACGGGAAGGGAAGATAACCGCATTATTCCTACTTAGTCCTTGACCATGGCCGAGATCAAATAAGCAGACTTTGCGATTCACAGGCCCATAACAGATAACATAATCACGTCCTTTGAGACACACGGTTTAGCGATCGCTCATTCATTGGCTCCGTATGTCTCGGATAGAGCTATGATTGGACGCCGGGGCAGATTCAGTTACTTGCCGTCTTCATTTTCTATACGGGCGCCATGTGGGGCGCGGTGGTCCAGGGGTAGAACATCGGCTTCCGACGCAAAAGGTCCTGAGTTCCAATCCTGGCTGTTGCGTTCCCTACTGGTTGGGTCGGTGTCAGTATAATGTGACCGGCTGAGACAGAAGTCATGGTATCCCCGCCCTGTCTCGTGTGTGGCGGCACATAAAATTGTCAAACGTCCGTCTTGGGGCCCGTCCACAATATAGCCTATATAGTGCTGCTGTTGGACGTTAAACCAACACAACCAACCAACTACGGGCGCCATGATCGCAAGGGCTTCAATGGTATTTAGTTCAGGGTTATGGACACAGACACACCCCTATGTTGGACTTGAGTCAAGTATCATATACCGTATACTTACATGTACTTGTCTTGTTCAACATTGTCCAAAATTATTAATAGTCAAGGCGTTTATCAGTATCAGTGTGGTGGCCGAACTGGCGCAAGCGGTAAAGTGTTTATGTTAGTCTCCGAATCGAATGCCTGGTTCGAAACCAACGATTGGTCAAAAATGTAATATTTTGTCCATATTCTTCCCCTACTAGTTGGGTCGGGGTTAGTATAATGTGACCGGCTTAGACAAGAGCCATGGTATCCCCGCACTATCTCTATTAAGCATACATCAGGTAAAATGTGTCAGACGTTAGTCTTCTGGCCCGTCCAGAAGATAGCCAGTAGTGCTGGCATTGGACGGGAAGCGACAAAGGAACAGACCACAAAAAAACAACACACGACTTTAACCAATAAACCTTCTTTGTACGTTCTGACCTTGTTCAACATTGTCCATTGTAATGCCGATTGGTGAAAGAGATTTAAAAAAAAAACAACTAGATCGACAGGCTAAAGAATACTGACAACACATTGGGAAAACCAGGGTCTTGATCTTGTTCAACACTGTGCAAATAGTCATAGCCTTTGGTAAAAGGGGTTAAAACAAAACTAGATAGGAATGCTTAGAAATACTGACAACACATTGGGAAAACCAGGGTCTTGATCTTGTTCAACATTGTCCAAATAACCATGGCCTTTTCGGTGAAAGGGGGCAAAACAAAACTAGATAGGAAATCTTAGAAATGCTGAAGAGCCATTGGGAAAACCAGGGTCTTGATCTTGTTCAACATTGTCCAAATAACCATGGCATTTTCGGCGAAAGAGACCCAACAAAACTACATGTAGATAGACAGGCTTATGAATATTATTGACAAAACAGTGGGAAAACCAGGGTCTTGGTCTTGTTCAACATTGTCCAAATAACCATGGCCTTTGATGAAAAAGAGTTAACAAAACTAGATAGACAGGCTAAAGAATATTATTGACAACACATTGGGAAAACCAGGGTCTTGATCTTGTTCAACATTGTCCAAATAACCCTGGTGGCATTTTCGGTGAAAGGGGGCAAAACAAAACTAGATAGGAAGGCTTAGAAATACTGACAACACATTTGGAAAACCAGGGTCTTGATCTTGTTCAACACTGTGCAAATAACCATGGCCTTTTCGGTGAAAGGGGGCAAAACAAAACTAGATAGGAAGGTTTAGAAATATTGACAAGACATTGGGAAAACCAGGGTCTTGACCTTGTTCAACATTGTCCAAATAACCATGGCCTTTTCGGCGAAAGGGGGCAAAACAAAACTAGATAGGAAGGCTTAGAAATACTGACAACACATTGGGAAAACCAGGGTCTTGATCTTGTTCAACACTGTGCAAATAACCATGGCCTTTTCGGTGAAAGGGGGCAAAACAAAACTAGATAGGAAGGTTTAGAAATATTGACAAGACATTGGGAAAACCAGGGTCTTGACCTTGTTCAACATTGTCCAAATAACCTTGGCCTTTTCGGCGAAAGGTGGCAAAACAAAACTAGATAGGAAGGCTTAGAAATACTGACAAGACATTGGGGAAAACCAGGGTCTTGATCTTGTTCAACATTTTGCAAATAACCATGGCCTTTGGTGAAAGCGGGCAAACCAAAGTAAAAAGAAAGGCTTAGAAATACTGACAACACATTGGGAAAACCAAGGTCTTGATCTTCTTCAACATTGTCCAAATAACCATGGCCTTTTCTGCGAAAGAGAGCCAACAAAACTACATGTAGATGACAGGCTTAGAAATACTGACAAGACATTGGGAAAACCAGGGTCTTGACCTTGTTCAACACTGTGCAAGTAACCATGGCCTCTTCGGTGAAAGGGGGCAAAACAAAACTAGATAGGAAGCCTTAGAAATACTGACAACACATTGGGAAAAGCAAGGTCTTGGACTTGTTCAACATTGTCAAAATAAACATGGCCTTTTCGGCCTTTTCGGCAAAAGAGAGCCAACAAAACTACATGTAGATGACAGGCTTAGAATTACTGACAAGACATTGGGAAAACCAGCGTCTTGATTTTCTTCAACATTGTCCAAATAAACATGGCCTTTTCGGCCTTTTCGACGAAAGAGAGCCAACAAAACTACATGTAGATGACAGGCTTAGAAATACTGACAACACATTGGAAAACCAGGGTCTTGATCTTGTTCAACATTGTGCAAATAACCATGGCCTTTTCGGTGAAAGAGGGCAAAACAAAACTAAATTGGAAGGCTTAGAAATACTGACAACACATTGGGAAACCAGGGTCTTGATCTTGTTCAACACTAATAATAATAATAATAATAATAATAATAATAATAATAATAATAATAATAATAATAATAATAATATTAATAACAGTCACATTAATTTCACTACAGGGTACTAAGAACTATTCACTACGTTGTTCTTGTTGTTGCTCCCCACAAGAGCACACTGTACCGTTGATTGTAGGCAAACGAGATATAGATGTGTGAACTAGATAATTATCTTGTGGTCTCCAATTTATCGACTATCCCTTTTTTCTTCTATAATGCAATGCGTCTTATCGTCTGCAGATCAATGTATGGCACTGCGAGGTTGTGAAAAAAATCAATGCGCTGCAAAGAATATCAATAACCTGAGCTGAGCACTTTAAAAGAATCAACGATTTGTCCGGATAATCGTTTACGCGTCTCTTATTCTTAAAGATAAGGAGGTGTCGAGGTTCTGTTAACACGTAGTGTTGGTACTCTATAGAATTCTGATTCACAAGACTGGGGGAAAGTTTGATAGTGCATGTACATGCCTTACTACTTGGGCGGAAAAGGAAGGGGAGGGTGAGGGCAGGGTGGGTGGCCCTGGGGTAGAACATCGGCTTCCGATGCCAAAGGTTCAGGTTCGAGCCCTGGCGATTCGATTGCGCCCCCTACTGGTTGGGTCCGTGTCAGTTTAATGTGACCAGCTAAGACAGGATCATGGTATCCCCGCCCTGTCTCGTGTGTGGCAGCACATAAAATTGTCAGACGTCAGTCTTGGGGCCCGTCCACAATATAATCTATATAGTGCTGATTCTGGACGTCAAACCAAATCAACTCAACTCAACTCGACCCACACGAGGATAACGGATGATATAAGAACCTCCTTTAAGCATGGGGTTCTTTAATGGCTCATTATCTGTTCAAGACTAGGATAGAGCTATGATTGCATTGATTGGACGCTGGTGAACATCGCCATACATATATCGTCTTTGCCGCCTTGGATACGGGCCTCTTTGTCGCAATGTATCCGTCCTATCATGCCATGGCGAACATCCCCTATGACTATCGTCTTTGTCGCCTTGGATACGGGCCTCTTTGTCGTAATGTATCCGTCCTATCATGCCATGGCGAACATCCCCTATACCTATCGTCTTTGCCGCCTTGGCTGCGGGCCTCTTTGTCGCAATGTATCCGTCCTATTATCATGCCATGGCGAACATCCCCTATACCTATCGTCTTTGCCGCCTTGGCTGCGGGCCTCTTTGTCGCAATGTATCCCTGCTATCATGCCAAGACAGTTACAAAGGACTAGAGACAGATTAATCATTCTAGCGTCTATGGTAGTACACTAATTGTAGCCTACATGACAGTTACGTTTTAATGAAAAACCAGAGTCTCGTAAATCTAGCTCTAGCGTCTTTGGTAAGTACGCACACGCATAATTTTATACATGCATGCGCAATCTTGTTTGAAAGTTTAGACTTTAGACCCAACCTAGAAGTAGAAAGATGCGATGGAAATGAGTGGAGCGCACTTTCTGGCACCTGATGGGACCGATTTTGGAAAACGATTAATTTTGCTCTTTGTTTTTATAAAGAGTAGGCCTATTAATATGAAAATTGGATGGGACCATGTGACATTAGGCAACAAGGAGAAAGAGAGAGAGAGAGAGAGAGAGAGAGAGAGAGAGAGAGAGAGAGAGAGAGAGAGAGAGAGAGAGAGAGAGAGAGAGAGAGAGAGAGAGAGAGAGAGAGAGAGAGAGAGAGAGAGAAAGAGAGAGAGAGAGAGAGAGACAGACAGACAGACAGACAGACAGAGAGAGAGACAGAGACAGACAGACAGACAGACAGACAGACAGACAGACAGACAGACAGACAGACAGACAGACAGACAGACAGACAGAGACAGACAGAGACAGACAGACAGACAGACAGACAGACAGAAAGAGACAGACAGAGAGAAAGAGAGGCAAAGAGAGAGTGACAAAGCCAGTGAGAGGGAGCGATAAAGAAAAAGACGAATAAAGAAGCTTTAAAGAGGATAACATGATATAATTTTTTTTTCAAAACCTGTCTACTTTACTCGTGCGACTGAGTGCTCTAGACTGCCAATCAACGAACATTGCCACAAACCGTTATTTTGGACAAAGATAGTGTACTCTTTCCAATTACGCGAAACAAAACATAATTACCAGATGCAGAAACCGTAACATAAGACAAACAGATGTGACACTGGCAGTAATTTGAGAAGAGGCATCATCTAGAGTGCGATAGGAAAAAAAACAAAACAAAAAGAAAAAAAAACAACAACCATGGTTTATATGTCACATGTTTTGTGTTTTTTAACGCATAAACTTGTTACATATACGCAAACACACTCACACATACACTCACACACACACACACACTGGCACACATACACCGACTCACCATTCCACACACACACACACACTCACACACATACAAGTACACTCAACTAAATAGATAGACGATCCCATTGGTACCTTCTTCGTTTTTAGCATAATAGTCATAGAGTGTGAAATAGGGATATGTTTCAGTCTTTCACGGGCAAGATTTTGCATACTTATGTGATGTGGACTGGGAGAATATTACAGCGGTTGCTTCCTTCTTTAAACCTTAGTAAAAACTCAGTCTGAAAATTGGTCAACCGCCTTAATTACAATAATGAAATAGAGTGATCACGCCTCACGCAAGCTCTCCTTATCAAACGCACTGTGACTAGTATGAACTCTTTTTGTTAACCGTCTCACTAAATCTATAATTTCTGATCATGATATTAAGTATTATTGTCAGGCATTAGCGGAAAAAATCCCCCC
>RQTK01000012.1:17301-30794 GCA_003991915.1 Elysia chlorotica
ATAAATAAATAAATAAATAAATAAATAACTAAACAAATAAATAAATAATACTACCCGTACTACTGTAATTTAATCAAAACAACAAAATTAACAACAACCACAAAATCTGCTATCACTATGCTGTTTACATAGTAAAAACCATTCTACCAACCTTTTAAAGGAACATCACCATGATTATACGAAAACACCTAATGATTGTAAACAAGATTTGTGTATGCTATAGAAAATTTGCTTCGTTCGCTCTTGATGTTATAATGCACTATAATTAGTGTCCTACTGTTTGTATGTATACATTCTTCGAGCCTCTCCGTCCAGCTTCTTTCTATCAGTGTCACCCACCAAAATTTCTGGACTGTCATTAAATCTGTTCCCGCTCTCTAACTCTATTCAGAAATACCTCTCCCTCCACCTATCTCTATCTTTCTCCCAATTTCTCCCTGCGTCTGTCTGTCTGCTTGTCTGTCTGTTGTCTGTCTCTGTCTCTGTCTTTGTCTCTCTCTCTCTCTCTCTCTCTCTCTCTCTCTCTCTCTTTCTCTCTTTTCTTTATCTCCCTCCGCATTTTTTAACGAAGTGGGTGCTTGCCGCGCAGTCCGTTGTGGGGAAGTTCGGCTTCCTCAACGCGTAGTAGGCCTAAAGTCTACGACATCAGAACGGACCTTCTTTTTTGCTTCACATTAAACTTAGATCTATAATTGAAAAATCTCATTCTGAGTCACGCACTGCAATGCAATGCAGTCTGAGAGGGCACTTAGCCTAAACTTCGAGCAGGCAGCATGTCGTCCTTTTCAATTAGAATCAAGTTTTTGCTAGTTGGAACGAGTTTTTTTTAAATACGGTACGCTTAATCACACGATTCCGCTACATTTAAGCTATAGGCTTTTATTGCACATGAACACCAGAGAGGGCGTAATCTAGATCAACAGTTCCAGATGAGCCCATTAATGCATATAATAATAAGTAGGCTAGCCCAGGGCCTATATATTTCCACGTAAAAAAATATAAAGCTGAACGAGAGTGATCATAGAAACTGTGACATGTAAATTTATTTACAAACCACGGTACTATGGTTGGCCAGAATGAGAGAGAAAAAAATAAAATAAAAAAGAGCACAGATCTTTTAAAGACAGTGTGTTCTTCACAACTGCATGTCTTTAGCTTACCCTTTAAGAACCCGAGCCACCTGTAGAAATCTTCCTTGAGAAAAAACAACATAACCTATTATTTCTTTTTTTTTAGTAGGCTTCAATGTGTAGGCCTATTTTACATATTATATTTTAATAACTTAAATGCATATCTAGATCTTTACGCGCCTTTGGTGGTGTGGAACAGACCATGTCCTTCTATAACAAGAAAGTTTAAAAGGCTAGGCCTATGGATAGACGCTCATTTCCAATTCCTGCATCTCGACTTCAGAAAATAGCCTACTTTTTATCTCTATAAATAAACGCAATCTTCTGAGCTATGGTTATCGGACTGGATAAAAAGTCTTATGATAATGGCATAGACTTGGGATTATGTATTGCTTCTAGACTAGAATCTACTAGATCTAGATAGATATAGATTTATATTTGGCAAGAATTAGAATCCATGCGTAAATATAACATAAAGGCCTACTGGAAATCCTGGGACTTATAAAAATTGTCCCGTTGAGCTATTGTAATGACGCGATTTTAGAACGTTTATCGCCATTATCTAAATCTATTTTAATTGCTTAAAAACTAAAATATTAAGTTTTAGGCGATCTAGATTTAGAAATAACCGTTTCCACTGCGCTCATACACTACTCACCTTGAGCTTACCCAACTATCAATCACTTATGCGCATTAGTGGAGCGGGCCACGAATATCATTCTAAACTTGCATAAATATTAGTATAGCCATACGCTAGATAAACAGAAACATAAAATGGATCATTGTATCTATTACTCAGAACATTTCATTTGTCATAATGTAGTTCTAAAATATTCAACTATTCAATAAGGCGAGAAACTAAAAACTAGATCTACTTACCTCCGCTAGGCTATCACAACACCGCTTGTTTGTTTATCATCAGTGCAGTGCAGAAGTGAACCCAGTTACTGAAGAGGTCTCATAAGCATACAAACTTTACCCTTTAACCTTAGCATAAATAATATACATGTAGATCATGAGGCTATAAAATATTAATTCAAACTAGAGGAACAAAATTTATGATTGCAAGAAGTAAACATCTCACTCTCTCAAAATACATTATAAATTTATGATAATGTTTTAATTTATCTTGGAATATTATTAAATGTATTTAAAAAATTAGACTAGAAATTAGGGACTTGGACTGTACTAAACAAAAATTCTATTTACCAAAATTAATTCTAAAGATTAATAATAAAAAAAAAAAACGGATTGAACTAGGAAAACAACATGATTAACGAAACACGACTAGTTTAATTTTTTTCGTAGTTTCGTTTTCATTTTGGCTAAGTTTGTGGGTGCATTTGTGCAGTCAAACCTGTCTGACTCTTGAATGCTTTCATGCTGCAGTGTAAGAATTTCAGATTTACTGAATTTAGATCCAGAACTTTAATATATTTTGTTTTCGTCCTTTTTATCTAGATGCACATCTTTACAGGCTAAGAATAAGATCGCAGATTTAAGCGCTTGTTGGCGAATGTTCCTTTACTTCTGTAGCCAACCTCATTCTGTCTCATAACTCCTCTAGATCTAAATCTAGATCTACATCGTCTAGTGTTAGATTTATAAGACTCAACGAATCATTTTCTCTAGATCTAGAATCTACATCTAGATTTAAAGACAGGTAATGTAGATATAATAGATATGGATGTTCTAAATCGTAAGCTAGATAATTCTTGTTTAGATATTTAGTTTAAGGAAATTACATTAAAATCATACGGTTTAGTCTAGATACATACTCAGCCTAACCGCGCCATGTCACAATCTAGGCTCGTTTTTTTAGCTTTTTAAAATCTAGAAAATTTATATCCTGCTTTTGGATGACGAACAGAGGTCCCACTCACTATATTTTTTTTTTTTTTACTTTTAGAGATTCTTGATTTCTAGAATATGAATGCAATGCTAGATTATAGGGCCTAAATCTATTAGGCTATTGAGGATAAAAACTACGAAGTGGGTTCTCCCCGCGCAGTTCGTGTGGGGAAGTTTGACTTTCTCAACGCGCAGAAAATATATGACGTCAGAACAGACCTTCTTGGTTGTTTCATTCGCTATGAGTCACTTACTGCCTTGCACTGAATGGATTCTGAGACCATACATATTAATATTATGAGAGGACACTTTGACTGCGAGCAGGCAGCAGGTCGTCCATTGAGAGTGAATCAAGTTTGTACTAGTCGGGATATAGATAAGTTTTTCTACACGATCATGATGGTAGCCGAATATTGCTCGCAAACCTTTCAGCCATTTGTTAAATCTTCGTGCAAGACATGCGTAACATGTAGTGCAGCGAACAAAAATGGGAAACTGCGTTGCGGAGAAGCTTGGCTTTCTGAACGCGAACTGCGTTCACAATGTCTACCAACTACCTAAAAACTAATACAGGAACACCACATTGATTTCTAAATTTGCAGACCTTATTGAATTAACAATTTGTCTTAAATTTACCGTGGAGTCCATTTTTAAAGGATTAAGAAAGCCTTTCAAATTTTCACAAAATTGGAAATTTTGAAGTTTACTTTGCATTATAATTTCTTAAAGTTGTTTTACATTTAAAAAAATTTATTTTTATCATGTATTATTATCATGAAATGAAATATATTCTAGACCTTGATCAAAATATATCTAGTTCTATTATTAGAGAGAGAGCCCTAAAGATTAATATATATATGTTTGTCATTTTTTTTCAGCTTAACATAATACAGAATGTCCTATGCAAAAGATGTGAGTATAATTATTGAGTTTGTCTGTACCGTGTATAAAACCAGTAGTGTGTGTGTATGTATACATGATTTTCTAATTATGCCATATTTACAGTATAATTTTAAGTGAAGGTTCATCACTTCATGTGTCTATGCACACTATATATATATATATCGCACAATATACAGATTAATGTCCAGATTTTGTTATACGGACTACATGTAGTGTTGTTCTCAAATTTTATAAGTTTTTGTTTAAATCAATTTCTTTGGTCTGACTGTCGAATAAAGCTAATCTCTCTCCATAGAATCTAAAACGTTTCCCATTTCTAAAGAAAGATTCTACTACTTGTTCAGTACAATCATTGCTATACAAAGGGTGTCTGCCCATTAAAAAACACTCTAAAATATAGTGCAAACTATAAATATCAAAATTTGGACAAAAACAAGTGTGCATGATGAGACTGAGCCGTTCACAATTATACACTTGATTATGATTTATGTAGTTTACCTTGGGCTGATGCATCATGATTATTATTGAGTTTAAATAAATTCTTAGTAGATCATAGATAATTATTAAATTTTGTGACTAAATTGCTAATTCAAATATTAAATAGCACCTTTTCGTTTTATTACAAATTCACCATTTAATTTTGTTTGCACTTATCTTTCTCAGAGCAGACAATCGCTGCAGTATATGCTCCACAGTGCCGTTTATGATATTTGTTTTTCTCCATGTGGTAGTTTTCTGGCCGCAGCCAATAAATTTGGCGATGTTGCCCTGTTCAGGTATTGACTTTTATGTGGGGATAATTAATTCATCAACAAATATTATAAATTATTGTCGATAAACCTGGGTTATACAGCTTTCAATGTTATTCAATCGTTATGCATTGTATTATTTTAATTTTAAGTTTCAATGCTGGTCTCTATTTTAATTGTACTTGTAGTATTCATATGCTAAAATACATTGGGTCTTGGCAATTTTCTTTTTGTGCATAATACAAATACATATATAATGTTTTTTTTATATTTTATTTTTTTAATGTTACGATTATTGTTCTTAAAGACAATGCGTGGTTATCTAACTGAAAAATTATTTGTTATTCAACTATTGAGCAACTTCAACTAATACACTACAATTCTGTCCTTAGATTAAGATTAAAAAATTGCGTTGACCTTAGGGGTTCCACTCCATGGCTTGCTTGTGAAGTTGGATACAAGCTTTAAAAGTGTGTCGCATATTCAGCCCCACTTACAAATGCTTTTTATTCTTATCTCTGTCTCAATGGGGATTTTACTTTGTTCAGTCCCACTGATTTTTCATGTTAGATGAGGATAGATGAGGAATTATTCAAAGATTCTTATGTTGGTTCAGTGTTCATTTGGCCTATCTGTGAGATAGACCATTATGTAGGCATTATGACGATATTAACTTATCAATGCTTAGTGAGATTTTTTTTCAACAATCTGGGTGTTCATTTCTTTTAAATTTTTTTTCTTCTTTCTTCTTTATTTCAAGCTTGACCGCCGCTCTGTCGCCCAATGTTCAGGATGAGGCCAAATGCCCGTTTTATACTTTTAATGGTAGGTCATACTATATCACTATAGACTTTAAATCTTCATTATTCTTTGAATGAAAGTAACTTTTGTTCAGGATGAGGCCAAATGCCCGTTGTATACTTTTAATGGTAGATCATACCATTACTATATCACTATACTTAATCTTCATTATTCATTTGAATCAAAGTAACTTTTGTCAACATTATGTACACGTCTTTTCTGTTAGGCATATTTTCTCCTATTTCGCTGGGTTTTCATACTTAATTTTTAATTTTGTTTTGTTTTGTTTTGTTTGTTGTTGTGTTTTTGTGTGCGGTGAGTTCAACCACTTCGGTATTCTGTATAAGGAATATAATTCAATTCAACCCTTAGGATATATTCATGATAAGATCACAGGGTTAGAAAAATAACCTCTATATTATTTGCTGTGTTGCCTCGAAATGTAATGTCTTGGTTTAATGCCAGCACAATATACAAACACCAATCCCAGCAGGAGAGAAAGGTGGAGATTGTACAGGGTCAAGAGAGTGCTTAAAATAATCAGCTTTGCGTTTATACGTTAGCGACTTTAAGAGCTAAGAGATATTTTTTCATCACTCACCCCGCTCTCCCCATTTTCCATGAAAACGATTATCCAAACTTTGTTTTATTCTTTTTGGCTCATGAATTAAAATCAGATTCTGAAGTCTTTGCCATTTTTAATTGATATAAATAGAACTGCCTTGTAATAGTTTTACAGGGCAGTTTCACTTAAAGGCATCTAAAAAAAATGTATTCTTATGTCAACCCCTTTTGGAAATTTTGTAATTTTTTTTCTATTGTCATTGAGCTATGATTTTGATGTAAGTTACTTTTGAGATAATCTTTAAAAATTGTTTTTATTTTTTTTATTTTTGCTATATTGGTTTCTCTTCAGATAAAGCAAAATCAAATTAACTCATTTTTATCTGAAAGTAGTAAGATAGATCTCATTTTCACCTTTTTAACGATATTATTATCAATTTGCCTTACGGTATAAGTAAAACTCATGTAATAATCCTAGCCCTTGATAAAATATATTCTGATGGATCATGTCAGCAATGGCTTAAAGTCTTTACATTCTTTCTATCTTGTTGTCTTAAACCAGATTTATTTGAATTTGTTTTATTGTATATTCAATCTGTCTCTATTTGTCTATGTAACTTTGTTCTCTATAGAGGGAGGAAGAGAATTCTCTCCCTCTCTACGGGTTTAACGTCTCCTAGGTTCCCCTGGGGGATCCTATACGGCGAATCTATGTAAGTTTTAGTAGTGAACTGTTTTTATGACTATCAGCTTGTCTTTGCTGCAGTTCTAACCTTCTACTTTATTCACTCTATGTACCAGTTTATTGTGTCTATGTAATGACTTATTTACCACTATCATCCTGTCTTTGCTATAGTTCTAACGTATAACTATACTCCTTGTATCATCAGTATATATATGTGTCTATGTCATGATTTATTTACCGCTATCAGCTAACATATAACTTTACTCCTTGTATCATCGTCAGTTTACAAAAACGCAGGGATCTACTGCCTAACCAGCACAGAGACAGAACTTATATGGTATGTACATCTACAGAGCAGTGATATTTTCAACCCTGCCTCGTTTGTCTCTATGTTTAGTCAATAGAGAAATAGTTTCTTTTTTTTCCCACATTAGATCTGGAGAAAAACTGTTTCAGAGAAATTAATCAACATTGATGTTGAATCCTATCTAAAAGCTTTCAACAAATTTTTCAGTGCAGATACTTTTTTAGCATATTAACCCAGGTATAATGCACTTTAATTAATGTTGAAAGGCAGTTATTACTGTTAAACTGTTTGCATCAAAATCTTTTATAATTTTTCTCATGATTCAATTTTTTTCCTTTATGTGCCCACTATTTTGAGGGATATTTTTATTTATTTATAAAAGGTAAAAGCTTTGATGTTTATTTGAAAATGGAAGGTGTGTAGTCTCAGCAAAGATGTGCTAGAACAAGGGCATATTATCAATGGGTAGGGGGCACGGTGGTCCAGAGGTAGAACATCAGCTTCCGACGCAAAAGGTCCCAAGTTCGTATCCTGGCTGTTGCGTTCCCTACTGGTTGGGTCGGTGTCAGTATAATGTGACCGGCTGAGACAGGAGTCATGGTATCCTCGCCCTGTCTCGTGTGTGGCAGCACATACAATTGTCAAATGTCCGTCTTGGGGCCCGTCCACAATATAGTCTATATAGTGATGCTGTTGGACGTTAAACCAACCCAACCAACCAACCGTTATCGATGGGTAGGGTCTACAACATGTGTACAGGAGAAGGTTAAAATTAAACTGTTAATTGGAATTCCTTGTGATTTTAAAGATGCAAATAGCTTAGACCAACACTTATTTTTCTTAGTCTTTGATGCAGTATATTTATAAAAATTTTGTTGACCCACTTGATGGGAACATTTTCTTTTTTTTTTTCAATTTTTGATCTTTTGATTGTAAAATATAAATGTAATGACCATATTTTGAAGTTATTGCTTTGTGTCTTTTTTTTATTCTAGTGCGGGAGAGGGAGACATCCAAGCGTATAAATGGAGTGATATTATTGCAAAGGTTTGCGCAAATACTTTTTTATTAAAAGTAGAAATAGAATCTTTGATTTGTTTCAAGGTCCTCTATAGATGTTTTCTGCGGGAATTTATACAGAAATTCCAAATGTAAAGCTCCTGCTGACAAGTTCAGAATACAAACTGGCTAGGCTTCTTTGGTGTTGAATTTTTCTGTAATATGTACCTTTAAATAGAAAAAAAAAAGAAGTTCCTGCTTGATATTAAAGAGATTTCTCAATTTTCTTCATGATTTGTTAAAGCAAGGGTTGTCGTTATTCCCAAAATGATACTCAAACTCAAAGAGAACTTTATTGAAAGAGGAAAAACTTGTACCCATATCATTGTACCTGATTGTAGATGTAAATTACAATGTCAGTGTTTGACGTGAACAACGGACTTTATCTAGATCTAGATATACGCTTTACACCTAATTTGCGTCTTCTTGTTTCTGTTTGTTTTACTTACCTTTATTTACAAGGATAGCAAGTTACATCTACTACCTTAACCCTTTGAACCCTATAGCCCTGACCTCATTGACCTATATTCCTGGCCCCTCTCTGCTCTTACTCAAATATCATAAAAAATATGCCTGATGGACGCGGACATCTTTAATTGAGGCTATTTATTATTTTAAACAGGATGTGAATCTTATTGGTAGTTATTTATATCGCGTTAGATCATACCCCTCCAATCCAAATCCTGATATAGCGGTACTACGGCCTAGAGTCAAATAAGGCAGATACCGCTGTAGCGGGATTACGGGTTCACAAAATTTATGAGTTTTTGTCAGTGGGTGATGTAAGGCCTAAAGGGTATACCTTAGCTGCATTATGTAGTGGTTTAGACCTGGATGGTGATTATAGAACAGTACTGGGGGTGAGCTTGGCTGTTCCATTGTCTAGCATTGCATTAGGCAGCTTTGTTTACTGTGATAACAGAACAACAGTTTAAGGTTCATGCAAAGCCAGTAGAAAAATCAAGACGTCGGGGTTACCAATGTAAGAACGCTAGAAACAAAGTAGATTTAATTCAAACATTTATTGTTATGAACAGATCTATTAGAAGCGAGGCGTTCGTAGCAAAAGACGTTAGGCAAATCGTGCAGTTTGTGTTGTTCGAAAAGCTAATCTAAGGCTCAGTCTCGTCGACAGTCTTGGCAGTCAAAGATTGCCGTTGGAGTTGTCAGTGCGGTCAATAATTAAGTCGCTACAGTAAAATTGTTTCTAATGTCAGTGGCGGTAGGGAAAGGTGCGGAGAAAGTGGTTGGGCTGGGACACCAGTGATCCACATGTGTACAAGTTTTAAGTGCCAAAATGAGAAATTGTTTACATTTCGGCTCCTGTATGAAATTTTGTTTTATTTTAAGTTGGGGTTATGAATGGGTTTAAGACAGATTATTTTTCGGATTTATCGTTACTAGCACTAGCATGGTTAACTTATTTAGGTTTTCCTTATTTTGAAAATAAAGTATGAGGTGCAATTAGAAAGTAAAAACAGGGATTTTCAAACCTCATATTTCAATGCTTTGCTTTATTCGAGATATCGTTAAAAATAGGGGCTGCTCTAAATTTTTCTTTAGTAAGTACTTGAATGGACATTTTTTTTAAAGGTTTGTAAATAAGTATGACTAAATTTTATTCTTATTTTTTTTTAATGTGATGTCGGAAGACTGCTGATTTGTTGAGAGGTAGATAACCATGAGTATATGTTCTATTCATCTCTGGAATCTTAATTTTGTTTGTGATGTTTTTAAGACTTGTGATAGTATTCAGTAAGGATAGTAGTATACTCCTAGTTAGTTTTTTGGTACTGGGAAATCACTTCGTGTGAGTCTGTGGTTGTGCTGTGGCCATTTCTTGATGTACATTAGACTATGAAATTGTGTGACTTTGCGCTGTTATAACAGCGTTGGTTAAAATTTATGCTGTTATCTTTTTATCCCTTGTTTGAAATTTATATTTATCTCTTTTTTTTTTTATTCTATTCACAGAACCCTAAAGTAGCATGGGCCCTTTCTATACCACAAAAGTAAGAAAAAGATACATTTTAATTGTTAAAATATTTTCTTTTTGTCAACAAAATGACCATTCCAGAAATGATTACAAAGTATCCTTAATCCATAGGCATTGGTCTTCTTGATCATTAACAAAAAATCAATTTAAACTAAATTAATTAAGTAGCCAGCAGTCAAACATGGTTAAAATCAAACTTAGATTCTTTAAAATAATGCAGAAATTTATCACATTTAATACAAATTTAGAGACAAAAATACAACATTGGTGGTTAATCTATGTATTTCTTTATTTTTCCTTATTGTTTATTTATTTATTTTGTACACAGGGGTGTATTCTCCCATCCAGAAATCAACTCCTGTGTAGTCAACTCAAGTTCAGTAAGTACCGTACCGCAGCATTGATCAGTATTGGAAGTGACCACACACACTTTATATATACATGTACAAAGTTTCTGCCTCAATATTCTATATAAGCGTGCCTCTCCAAATTTTGCTTACTACATCTATATATATGATTGTCTTCATCTCAAACTAGGACATGCAATCAAATCCAAACGGCTCCACCCTAAAATCCCAAATTTTACAGTAAAATTACAAATGGGCCAGAGAATTTTAGAGTCATAAAACGTCTAATCAATTTTTAATTAATCAATGCTTTCAATCATAATTACCAATCCATCTTATTTTCACCGCAACTACCGGCCTATTGAATAGTTATAGAAAAAATGAGGTGTGCTCAACATTAAAAAGTACAAAATTTTCACACAGGTATGGATTGTAACGTAAATGGAAATTTTTATCGAATTTGAACGTTTTAAATTCTGTATTTTTGTTGTTTTTTTTTTGTTGAGACTTTTCCGACATAGTTAACCCTTAAATTGGCAAGGATATAACCTACTAGACCTAGACCTATCTGGATGTAGATCTAGATCTAAATAGACATAATATTTTGTTCTTATTTTTTTTGGGAATATAATGCTTATTTTCACGCCCAATCCCGAATGACTCAATGTAGTCATGGTCATTAATTACGATTGTACTTAATGATTTTTTCGTTCAAAGAACAGGGTTTCAACTTGATTTTTCTAATTATCACTTTTCAATTTTTTTTTTTTAAGCGCGCACAATTTACTGTGCACACATTACCATTTTCTTAGAATGCTTGGTTATTTATGAAAACAATTTATGACCTGTAAATGCAAGTAGATGGGTAAGTTTTCTTATGACTATAAAAAAATGTCCAAACAAAAGATTATACATCAATCAAAAGCAAAAACGAGAAAACAAACCAAGTGTTTACACTGGTGATCTGTACGCATTTTTCAACTAGATAACTCTTTGTGAATACATTTTCACTTTCTAAAGGTACGGATTCTGAGGAAACACTAATTTGAGTTTTACCACAGCAAACTATCCCCAACTAGTATAAATAGTGTTTTGTTCAAATTTTGTTGCTCGCTCTATAGTGTTTTAGTTCAAAATCAATTCCAATTCTATGGTCAGACATTCAAATAAAGAAAAGCTAGAATAATTTAAATTGTGATACACAGTGTTTGTTTCCCATTTTTGGGACAGAAACACTTTAATGTGTAATGTTAGCAAAATTTTGGCCGAAACACTGTGTGTGATGCGTATATAGACTTGGCCATCTATATGAATCTAGGTTTATTTCTCTCTCTGCTGCTCACACTGTAATGGAAAATGATTTATTGTTGATGATGTTGTAGGGTTTTTTGGTGCTGAATTCTATTTAGTCAATTTCCACAATCATATAACAGTGACTGTTAATGTTTTATAAGGGGAACTCACCTAGATGTTGTAATAGGGCGGGCTATTTTCAATCCTCGTTATGTTTTTTTTGTCCTTTTTGTCTGTATAAAAAGTAGAGGGTATAGAAGGGTTGACTTGAGTTGAAGGTATTGCTTGGTGTCCAACATCAGCACCATATTATTAGGCTATATTGTGGATAGATCCCAATACTAAGGTCTGACAATTTTAGATGCTGCCGCACAGAGACATCACAGGGATGCCACGACTCCTGTCTCAGTCGATCACATTATACTGACTAAATCAAATCCTGGATGTAAAACCAGGCACTTCCCAATAAGGAGGTGGCGCGGTGGTCCAGGGGTAGAACATCGGCTTCCGACGCAAAAGGTCCCGAGTTCGAATCCTGGCGGTTGGGTTCTCTCTGGTTAGGTCGGTGTCAGTATTATGTGACCGGCTGAGACAGGAGTCATGGTATCCCCACCCTGTCTCGTGTGTGGCAGCACATAAAATTGTCAGACGTCCGTCTTGGGGCCCGTCCACAATATAGCCTATATAGTGCTGCTGTTGGACGTTAAACCACCCCCCACCGTCTCTGAACGGAACTCTTCGAAAGATTGTTTTTCTTTTTGCAGCTAAAAGAACGATATGGTGAGATAAAGATAATGTAACTAGTTTTAAAGCGTAGTCTGTGTATAATTCTATTAATTTTCATTGTGGTGTCTCACTATTATTGTAATGTAATTTCTTTTTGAAGATGTCACATTCAGCATTATATATTTTCGATGTAACACGCATTGACTGAATAAATTTGAATTGATTGAATTGATTGATTGATTGATTGATTGATCCTTTCTCCTCAGGACAAAAGCACTCTGTATGCGGGCGCTGGGGATAACAATATCTATGCCTGGGACATCGAGTCCGGTGAATACAAGGTGTGTGCATACTGCGGTACCGGTATCCACGATTTAAAAAAAAAGTATCTTTTGTTAATACGCGTGCTATGCATTGGAAAAAACATGTAAAAAATCTTTTAAACATTTTTTTTCAATGAACAAAAGGTGAAATTGTAAATCATAAAATGTCATGTGAGATGAATTTCAGGATATTTTTTTGTTTTTTGTTCACCATATTTGTTTTTGCAAACATATTGTAACTAAGGCTAAGAGGAAAATCATTTTCCTCATTTTAAATGTCTCAATGAGACTAGATTTCATTCTTCCATATTTGTATAACTTAATTTAAAAAATAAGGTAGGAAAGATAAGAAGAAAACTGAAGGAAAATGTAACCTCATTGTTTTGAAATTAAAAGTTATGCATTTTTAATTTTCAATACGGCATTTTTGTTATTTCTCAAAAATATTTTCATGAGGAATTTATTGTAAATGTAATTTTGTATTGTAAGTGATGTAAAATTTTTAAAGGCCCTATTTAAGAAATAACTTGGAGTCATTTGGTTCATTTATAAGATAATGATATTAATAAAAATAATAACATTATGATGATACTACTACTACTACTACCACTACTACTACTACTCTGCTCTCTGCTGCTGCTGCCTCTACTACTACTACACACTACTACTACTACTACTACTACTACTACTACTACTACTACTACTACTACTACTACTACTACTACTACTACTACTACTACTACTACTACTACTACTACT
>RQTK01000012.1:31293-41404 GCA_003991915.1 Elysia chlorotica
ATTATTATCATCATTATTATTATTATTATTATTATTATTATTCTTTTTTTCTTAAAGTGTGCAACAACCACTATTATTGTATAAAAATCATGTTAAAAAAATAATTCTGTTTTCTGAGATATGATAGAAGCAGTACTTTTATTGCATGCCGTTAATATTGCTCGAAAGAGTATCTTTATTTTTAACAGGAAACCATTTGAATTTTATATGCAATTAAAAAGAAATAATTATGTGCACTGGTTCATTATGCTTTGATGCTTTTTCTTTGTGGAGTTCTGTTGCGGGGAAAAAGCAATTCAATGGCTTTAGTTTTATTTCTAATAAATCAATTAATAATAGATAAAGCAACCCTCTCTATTCACATAACACTTACTATTACTTTTTTATTTCTCATGTTATGAATGTTTAATACTACGTCTTCTTTTTTATATTGTTTTGAATGAAGACATTTTTTTATGTCTACGTGGCAATGATACCAAATTCTTATTGTGATTAATAACATTGTTCTGTATTCTGTATTTTTCATTCTTCTAGATCTGAGGGCAAATGAAATCTGTCACATTGTCAAACCATATGAACATGAGGTTATTTTGATACTTTTCATACTCTTAAGTTGTTTTTTTTTTAAAGTAATTATGTTTCCAGCTTCTAAGTTTGTTACCAAATATTAAAATAAATTTAATTTAAGATATTAAATCAAACAGATGAATATTAGCGTAAATGTACTTTGAAAAACAATTTCCGTCGATACTAAAGTGGACATATTTACCTTTGTAATGGTTTGAGATAAAAACTAACACACTTAGATACTTTGAAGTAGGATGGGGAAGCCATTTCTCTGTTTTCCTGATTACAAAATTTAGGCTGTTTTTTTTTTTTTATAATTTACTATATAGAGAGATAAATGGTGATTAAAAAAAACCATCCGTGCAAACACATGGGTGGAAGTTCGCCGGCTGTGGCCGGCATGCCGGCCAATCCCGAGCGTCCGACATAAATTCCACTTGATTTGGGGTATTTATCTGCTAATAATAAATTATAAAGATTGTGTTCTAGGATGTTGACGATGGATTAAAATTGTTTTCGTCTTTGCTTCAGATGTGCGCTCGTCCTGATCTGGGAAAGTGGCTGCAGTGCCTGGCTCTGGATGAAGACAACTACTGGCTGGTGAGTGTGCTGGAACAGACTGTCTCGGCCTGTCTGTTTCTGTCTTTGCCTGTCTGTC
Organism: Elysia chlorotica; assembly: GCA_003991915.1. Lineage (NCBI taxonomy): Eukaryota > Metazoa > Mollusca > Gastropoda > Plakobranchidae > Elysia > Elysia chlorotica. The sequence continues at coordinate 32,519 of RQTK01000012.1, forward strand.
TGTCTGTCTCTGTCTGTTTCTCTCTAATTTTTGCCTTTCTCTGTCTGTCTGTCTGTCTCTATCTCTTTCTGTCTGTCACTGTCTCTCTATCTCTATCCCTCTCTTCTCTCTCTCTTTCTTTCTTTCTCTCTCTCTCACTCTCTCTCTCTCTCTGTCTCTCCCTCTCTCTCTCTCTCTGATGGATTAAAATCGTTTTTGTGTTTGCTTCAGATGTGCGCTCGTCCTGATCTGGGAAAGTGGCTGCAGTGCCTGGCTCTGGATGAAGACAACTACTGGCTGGTGAGAGTGCTGGAACAGACTGTCTCGGCCTGTCTGTCTCCATCTCTGCCTGTTTGCTCTGTCCCTGATTGTCTGTCTGTGTGTGTGTCTCTTTCTGTCTGTCTCTGTCTCTCTATCTCTATCCCTGTCTTCTCTTTCTCTTTTTCTATCTCTCTCTCTGTCTATCTTTCTGTCTATTTTTCTCGCTCTCTCTCTGTTTCTCTCTAATTTCTCTCTTTTTGCCTTTCTCTGTCTGACTGTCTGTCTGTCTGTCTGTCTCTGTCTCCAACTGTCTCTCTCTCTCTGTCTCTTTCTCTCTCTCTTTTTCTTCTCTCTCTGTCTATCTTTCTGTCTGTCTCTCTGTCTCTCTCTGTCTCTCTCTCTCTCTCTCTCTCTCTCTCTCTCTCTCTCTCTCTCTCGTTGTGTCCCCCTCCAGCCCTCTCAGTGTGCTCCATAATATCCTGTGATGGATATCAATATGGGAGTTCAAGTGTGTGCCCGTCTCCATGACTCTATGACTTGTTAAGTTATGGAGAATAGAGCGCAGGGAGAGGAAGAGGAAACTTAATCAAGAAATAATAGACTAGACGGACAGGAAACTTTCACAGTGTAGAGAAAAAACACAGGACAAGGAAGGAGGAGTGGCAAGCTTTTATACCTCGACATCCCTGGGAGTAGACACCAGATGATGATGATGATGATGATAATTAGCGTAACGTTTTACCCAAATTGATACATGTAGTTAAATTTGGTATGTCGTTGAAAATTTATATACTCTTCGCTTTTTGCACTTTTTGGAAAAAATGTAATCAACACCGAATTATTACTGATTTATTACTAGATCTAGATCATTATTCTTAATCCTTTAAAAAAATTTTTTTTATAATAATGATTTTAATCTTGACAGTCATTAATGTTTTATGATTCTTCTGTTACCATAGAAACTGTATGAACCAAAGATGCAGATAAAACTTGTTTAATGTCATCTCACGAAATACAGATTTTAACTTTTTTTTAAACACTGGAAACTTTATGGTTCCAATTGCAGGGATTAAATCATGACTTCAAATTAAGATTAAAAGGATTCAGATTACAGAAGGGGACATTTTTTTCAACCACAAACATGTTAAAAAAAATATAGACAGCTTCTTACTCTCTTTACAAAATATTGCATTAAATTCATGGAAACGTCAGATATTTTTGTTTTTTGGTAACATCTTCCTCCCAACCCCATTTTATCTTAAGCAGTAAAAAAAAAGTTTTTCCTTGGTCATCATCAAGCATTTAATGCTGCTTTACAGGTATTATATTTGCAATGCCTATAGATGGTGCCTAGTTTTGAATTATGAGTCTGATTCTAATATATGCTGAGACAGGAGTCATGGTATCCCCACCCTGTCTCTTGTGTGGCAGCACATAAAATTGTCAGACATTCGTCTTGGGGCCCGTCTACAATACAGCTTATATAGTGCTGCTGTTGGACCTTAAACCAACCCAACAAACAAACTAATATAGGCAAAGATAATTATAGACTTGCAAAATTCGGTTTAAAAGAACTTCGAATTATCAGGCTTCATTTTCCAAGGTTTCCACTCGTATTCATATTCGTATAAATTAAGATGCAAGAGGCACACATGCCCATGTCGCAAATGTTCAAACAATACAATGATATATGACAACAGTTTACTAACGCCTATACTATATGCTCATCATCTAGTGCCTTTCTGTATTACATTTTGTCATTGCCAGGTTCTGGGCGGGGGACCCACTATGTCAGCCTGGCATCTCAACACACTGACCCCTGCTGTGACCTTTGACACGCCCGGAGTCGCCCAAACGGTTGCCATGTTCTATGAAGATAAGGTTAGATTGAATCGGTTATAATGTTAGAGAGAGAAATTATCAATATTAAATGATGTCTTTTTACTTTGAATGTTAGATACAGTTATATACATGTAATTTGTAATGTTTCTTAAGGATAATTTCCTTCATGCATTTATAAGCCTAGGATTTGTTACACATGTGCATAAGATGAATTGGTTATAATGTTAGAGAGGGAAATTATCAATATTAAATGATGTCTTATTACTCTGAATGTTAGATACAAATTATTTATATAAATGATGCCTTGCCCTGTAAATAGCGTGTATACAGCTATATACATGTAAATGTTTCTTAAGGATCATTTCCTTCATGCAATTTTAAGCCTAGGATTTATTTGTTAGATTGAATTGGTTATAATGTTAGAGAGAGAAATTATCAATATTAAATAATGTCTTATTACTCTGAATGTTAGATACAAATTATTTATATACACATGTAAATGATGCCTTGCCCTGTAAATAGTTTGTATAGAGTTATATACATGTAATTTGTAAATGTTTCTTAAGGATTATTTCCTTCGTGCATTTATAAGCCTAGGATTTATTACAGTTGTAATGTCATGAATCTTGAGACGTTGTAGTAAATTTTGTGCTTCCCTTAAGCCATATATACATCTTTTCAATCAAAGAATAATTTGTAGCCTTTTCATTTTTTACATAAGTTGTGCATATTGCTTGTGATCAGGATATTAGCACGAAGGGAGGTAATTTATTATGATGCCATTGTTTTCAGATCTTCTCTGCGGGTAACAGCAACGTCCTCAACCACTGGTCGTTGACGGGGGATCACAAAATGGCTGTCCCCATCAGCCCTACTGCTGTCTACAGTGTGGCCATCAACGACAAATCCAAGACCAATAAGGTAAGGCTAACATTAATTTTGGTGATTTTGGAAATGGAATGGAATGGGAAAAGAAGAAATAAAAGGAAAAGGGGTGACAGAAGGATTATACGGTTGAGTGCATGCAGACCACATCATGGGCACAACAAAGCCGTTACCGTGCTGACGTGCCATAAAACAAACTCACTCACTCACTCGATTCAACATTTTTAATTTCTGTTCTAGCAAAATCATAAAAGTGTTTATATGGATGAATGCCAATCTATCCAATCTGATTTACTAACCCCCCACCACCAATTCCATCTACTGAAACGAAAAATGTTGCTAGAATCTTCACAAAGTATTGGCTGTAATTATAAACTAACGTCTTTCTAAGTCATGTATGTTTTACAAGAGTAATCATAAACGAAAAATAGCAAACTGCATAGCATCACACAGGAGCTCCACTCTTCATAGTTAATATGAATCATGGCAAAGAAGTCACAAATTGGTATAAAAGAGGGTCAGAACAGACAGATATAAAAACTCGTTTGTACCAGCCTCCATCACATTGTTAAAAAATTGCCATACTTAACGGACTTTTTGTTTTGGTATATGGTGTATGTATGTATGTTTGTAGGTGCATATAGAGGTGTTTTTCTAAATAATAGATTATGTATGTTTGAATGTTTGGCAGTGCATAATTGCAACAGTGTTACACATGTACATAAGATGTTAATTTTGTTATATTTCTCTAGATTGGGGGGAAGGGGGGTGGATGGGAAGATATGTACATGTATTGAAATTGTTCAATTGAATCAACTTTATACATTGTATGTATAACCAGGGCAAAGTTCCCTATGGTATAATATGCTTACCTTATCTTATTTCAAATAATTATTTGTTTCATTTTATTGTTTTTTGTTTTTTTGTTTCCTATTCATGGCAGTATTGAGTTGAGTTGAGTTGGTTTTAACGTCCAGCATCAACACTATATAGGCTATATTGTAGACAGGCCCCAAGACGGACGTCTGACAATTGTATGTGCTGCCACACACGAGACAGGACGGGGATACCATGACTCCTGTCTCAGCCGATCACATTATACTGACACCGACCCAACCAGTAGGGAATGCAACCGCCAGGATTCGAACTCGGGGGCCTTTTGCGTCGGAAGCCGATGTTCTACCCCTGGGCCACCGCGCCCCCCCATGGCAGTATTGTAATTGTTAGATGGAATCAAATATATAATTATGTATAACGAAGGCAAATTACCCTATGGTATAACAACTGCTTATTTTATCTTATCTAACGTACAGTATATATATGCTTTGTTTTCTTCCAGGTCATGGCCATAGCGGGGAGCAGTGGTTACGTCGACATCTGCACAAACTTTGGATACAGGGCCTTCTCTTTATCTTTTTCTCATTTATCACTAAATTAGACAGGCTTTTGTTGGGCTAATAATTTTAAATTCATTAGTCATGTCAAATTTCCAATTAAAAAATACATGTATAATTTTGGTTTGGATCCTCCGGAAATCATTCTTTCTGAGTTCGATGTGTGGGAAAAAACCTTTTTCTGAATATTCCGTAAAGTTTCCCACATATGTGTTATTCCTGATAAAAAATCACTGTTACTATGTGCCGTTCGGCCTTCATTACGCGGTGGCCCAGGGGTAGAACATCGGCTTCCGACGCAAAAGGTCCCCGAGTTCGAATCCTGGCTGGTGCGTTCCCTACTAGTTGGGTCGTTGTCAGTATAATGTGATCGGCTGAGACAGGAGTCATGGTATCCCCGCCCTGTCTGTATGTAGCAGCACATAAAATTGTCAGACGCATGTCTTGGGGCCCGTCCACAATATAGCCTATATAGTGCTGCTGTTGGACGTTAAACCAACCCCAACCCTTCCTGCATCCACAGTCATGAAGAGCATTGGTTGTTGTTGTTTTATTTCACCTAGCTCATAAAAGTTTATCCGAAAATAACAATCAGTCAAGCAGCGATTTCCAAAGTCACACTGGCATATTTTGGCACAATTGTAAAATTAACACGCTTTTTTTCTGAAACATACACCTTTATGGACGACTCTGCCGATTATTTATAGCAAAATGATGCATTCCCGATTTTTATATGCAACTAAAACCAAAGCAAAAAGAGAAATTTACTCAAGTTTAGCGAGTACGGAAAAGAAAAGCAAAGTATTGTTTATCGAAATGCGATGTCTTTTCATTTTTTATTAAATTTGCATGATGTTATCATATCGGTATTGGCACTGTAGTAGTTGACCTCATCCGGGTCACCGATATAAAATTTATGTAATCGGCATTGTTTATTCTTCTGAACAGTACCGATTTGTCCATTTCAACCAAGACAAAATAATTCCTGCTTGTGCTAGGGTGTGTTTGATCTGATTCGGATCTTTTTCACTGTTTTAACGACAGACCGTCTGCAAAAACGGTCTAAGCTTAATAATAATTAACTTAGAGAATAAATATGTACTCTTGTCTGATAGATTTTATTAGAATGAAATAAAATAGTAAAGATCTTGATTTAGCTATGGCTAGATCTAGCCGAGATAGATCTAATGTAATACATGTAGCTACATTGTATCGGACGATCGGTACATTCTGCTTGTAATACAATTTAATTTGCGATTCATTTCTGGTAGATCTGCATTTAGATTCCTGTTAATTTTTTTTCATTGTGCTTCATTGTTTTCTTGTTGTTGCTGTTTTTACAACTAAATGGAAACAGTTGAATATGAAATAAATATTTTTTTTAATCACAACGTTCAAAGATTCTCATTTGACTTTGATTTCCTCATACTTGTAACAGTGGACACCCTATTAAAATATTTCTCTCTCTACTTTTTCTTCTGAAATTTCCATAGCCTTTGTAGACCTGCAAGGAATCAGTTTTAGTTTATCGCTGTTAAATTCATAGTTACGGTATCTTAACTTTTTAAGTACACATATGAAATGGTACAGTAGTACATACTAAAAACAGCAGCCTTTGCAACGGGACCATTGCTAGAGCAGAGCATTTCCAGAATCCCCGTTTTTTTTCTACTGTATTTAAAGTCTAGATTCCTTTTGCTTGGGTTAACATAAAAATGGTGAAATTGGATACAGCGGGAGGGGGGAGCGAGCTTGGTTTTCCAAAATACAATGTAACACTAACAGTCAATCAGCATGTACAGCAATGTTTTGGACCAGTCTTCCACACAATAGTGTAGACTCTCTCACCATCGTGAGCTGATGTAACCAGAACAACTTACAGCTGAATGTATCGAAGACAAAGGAAATGATCATAGATTTCAGGAGAAACGAACCCCCACCCCCACCCTTGGTTATACAGGAATCAAAATTATGTATATGATTTCATGTTTTTTGGCACTGTCCTATCCAATACTTGAACATGGGATATTAACTGCAATGATATCCTTAAGAAAGCAAGACAGAGAGTGTATTTTCTTAGAAAACTGAAGTCTTACGGGATAAATAAAGTGATAATGACTAATTTCTATAGGGCTATTATTGAAAGTATATTGACAAGATCTATTGGAGTTTGGTTCGATAGGCTACCTCTAGTTAATTTACACAAGCTAGAATCAGTTGTCAAAAATGCAGAAAAAAGTATTGGCTCCGACCTTAAGTTGTTAAAAATATTATACCAAGAGCGCTTGACAAGTAAAATGACTAACATTATGAAGGATAAATTTCACCCCTCGAGGCATTATTTTTAATTCCTTCCACATGACCGTCGCTTTCGAGCATTTAGAGGTAGCAGCAGATTTGTTAACATCTGCTTTCCTTCAAGCAGTTAAACTGTTTAATACCACAAGACAGAAACGTCTTATAAGACCATAATTGTAATATTGTGTTTTGTTTTTTTTTGTTTTAGATTTTCTTGGATGTAACACACATTGGCTGAACAAATTTGAATTTGAATTTTTGAATTTGAAACATGGGTGAAACTATATATATATATAAGTCTATACATTTACACGTTTAAGACAACCACACTAATTTGCACCTTTAGATCAACCACCCTATACCCTTCATTTTTTTTAAATAATGTAAAAGTAATAAACTTTTCTATTATAGTTTAAGAAAGATATAACACCCACCAAAAACTAGAAACTTTCTTGGAGAATTGAGAGATATAGAAATTTAACCGGTTGCCTTAATATTTTACTAAGTGTTTTGGCGTTTAGGACAACCTTTACAGTAAAATGTATCTTTAGAGGAATTATCACCAAGTACTTCAAAAAACGTTTTTAGGACATCACATATATTTACAGTATTATGGGTCTATTCAGTTTGGAACAAAAGTCAAAGTCCTCAGGGCATACGTGCTGTCCGTTTTGACGTACGGCAGCGAGTACTGGACAATTAGCAAAGAAATGGAGAAACTTTTGCTGGCCATCGAAATATGGTTTCTCCGAAGAATTTTCAGAATCTCATGGACAGAAAAGAAAACAAACGAAGAAGTCATATTATCATCATCATCATCATCATCATCATCATCATCATCATCATCATCATCATCATCATCATCATCATCATAATCATCATCATCTTCTTCATTACTATTGTTGTTCACTTTTGCGTTGTTTTTATTTTATATATTTTTTTAAATTTTACTATTTAATTGTTCTAAATTTCACTTATTGCATAGAAGCAACCTCAAGAATCAACAAAGCATTGATCAGAATTTGAGGCACTTATCCACTCACGAGTCACATAGGATGATGAGATTGACGATTCAATAGAACGCAATGATACTGAACCCTTTCCTATGAAAACCAAGAACGTCCTAAAATGATAAGGAAATGAGCAAGACGGGAAGGCTTGAATACGGTGTATAGCTGATGGGTATAACATATAGGTGAATCAGTTAGAAACTGTACGATACATTTTTGTTTCTTAATGACTTCTTCAAGAGGTCGACGCAACAAACAAAAACCTGTAACACACTAAACCTCAAAGCACAATATTCCGTGATAACAAGAATGCTTTCCTTTCACCTCTGACAACCCAAGGGGGGCAGGCCGCACCCAGATCATGACTGCCATGATTGTGTCTGTCTACAGTCTTTTGTGCATTGATTCCGATCTGACATTTACCGGTACTATAAAGATACGAGCTCATGCAAGATTTCAAACTTTTTTTTTTAATTAGAGGGCTTTTAATTGATCTGAGCTGAAATACTGCATTGAGTTTTGTTGTTGTTGTTGTTGTTGTTGTTGTTGTTGTTGTTGTTGTTATTGTTGTTGTTGTTATTTGATAAATAGATAAAGTGTGAAAATGTTGTTGTTGTTGTTGCTATTATTATTGTTGTTGTTGTTGTTATTTGATAAATAGATAAAATGTGAAAATGTTAAACCATAATTGAACAATGCCTAAATGTCTGAATGCTCCTACACCAGATCCCCTGCCATAGTACATTACTTTCTTCAAAGTTTGTATATTATAGAAACAACAAAGAAAATAACAACACATCAGTACGTTCAAAGTTTTATTTCTAAGAATTCTTACCACATGTTGACATAATCATTACAACTCCAATAAGTCTCACGAATTTTTACATGACATGGAAAACTGACAAGACGAGACATGAAATAATAATCTTTACACAAACACTTGCACATAAACAAAACAAAAAGATTTGAAGAAGCCACCCGGGTAGTTTTTAGCATCTTCCAGAACGTCACCCGAACTGCCGAAGATTTTTTAACATTTTACTTTGTATTTTAAAGCCATCGTCAGAGCGGTAGAGAAATCAACGCAACTAATATCTCCGCCGCTTGTACAGGTTACAGAAGTCGTGATCGCAGCAAGATTTGAACAGGCCCAGATTCATCATCACCTGGCACTCTTATTATTATTATTATTATTATTATTATTATTATTATTATTA
>RQTK01000012.1:41953-59390 GCA_003991915.1 Elysia chlorotica
TTTTAGCATCATTAAGATCTCAACCGAACCCAACGTTTCTCGGACAATTTTTTAGCATCTTCCAGAACGTCATCCGAACCGCCGAAGATTTTTAACATATTACTCTGCATATCAGGTCGGCGGCCTATGTTGATGAATGGGCTAATGAAAACCTAGTTAGACCTAGTGTCTTCCCATTAGGCTACACAGCTTCTGTAGAAATCCCATTTCTTTGCAAAACATAAGAAAACAATTGTATTGAAGTCGATAGGTTTTGTAACCCCCATGAAAGAGTGATAGAGTACTGGGTCTCAAAATGGAAAGTACCCGGTTTGAGCCCTAAGATTTCACAATATTTTTGGTCATATTACTTAAGTCTCCTTCTAGTTGAACTCAATATAATGTCACCTGCTAAGGCAACAGGTAAGATTATCAGACATTTATCTTGGAAGCCGTCGCGGTATAATATCCTCCTTGGGAATACGAAACCACATATAGTATAGTAGTAAAGACTGAGAGAGCTCTAAGTATCAGAAAGTTCTAGTTATTCAAAAAAAAAATATAAATAATTGCATAATTGTATGTCACAGTTTCTATTATAGTGATAAAATGTTTTCAGTTCGGTCAAGGAGAAAAGAGCCAGTCAGACAGGCAGGCAAACTTGAGTTGAGTTGAGTTGGTTTTAACGTCCAAAATCAGCACTATATAGGCTATATTGTGGACGAGCCACAAGACCTACGTCTGACAATTTTATGTGCTGCTACACCCGAGACAGAGCAGGGATGCCATGACTTCTGTCTCAGCTGGTCACATGAAACTGACACCGACTCAACCAGTAGGGAGCGAAATCGCCAGGGCTCGAATCAGGACCTTTTGCGTCGGAAGCCGATGTCCTACCCCAGGACCACCGCGCTACCCAGGCAGACAGACAGACATACAGAGAGAGACACAGACAGGGAAGTAGAGAGAGAAATATGTTCGATCCCAGGTTTGGACAAATTAATTTTCTTTTCTCAGATACCATTCCCAACTGGTTAGGCTGGTATGGGTATAACGTAATCGCTGTTATCCTGACATTACATAATATTTATATTTGCCAACGGGTAAATCTGTCAAAATCCCAAAAAAAAAAATACAGCCTAAAAAATAAAGGTAGACTTTAAGAAACCAAAATACTAAATCAACCAAAACAGTTCCTTAGATTTTGGGAAAAGTTCAACTGCAAGCTGTGACCAAAATTTAAAATTATTATGAATTACTTCATATCACCAGCACTAACTGAACAAGTTGCTGCGTCAGCAGTGCATAAAACAAAACAAAAACAAAAACAAACATAAACATCTATATTTTTGTCCGTGCGTAGTTTGAAATTTTATGTGCGGCTCTGTCCAATATTGAGGACTGCGCGTATTACTTTTTGACAAAATAACCCATGATACATTTTACCAAAAATGAAATTTGATTTTGATTGCAGATATTAAAACACATGTTCATTAAAATGTCTGTGCATACAAATACATCATACTTTTTGTTTAAGCAAAAAAACAGGTGTTCACTAAGATTGCATATATGTCGAAATTAATTACTTAGTTTTCACAGTATTTTGTGAGTCCCTGTATAATTTTATGGACTGCGCGTGTTATAGTTTGACAGAAAAACACATGAAAAATGTTAATGCCTAAAATAAACTATGCTTTTCATTGCAGCTATGAAAACCCTTGTTCATTAAAATTTCTGTTTATTGCTTAATCAGACAGGCAGCAGATGGCAAATATGGTTGGTGGGCGGACATACATTTATTTTTACTGTCTGGCTTTTAGATTTTGACATATCTATGGTTACCACACGATGTGTTTGACAAGATGAGATATAAACATATGTATAATACAGCAACCGATAGGAGTAAAGGGCGGGATTAAAAGAAAATGAGGTGGTGCTTGTTGAATGGTCAAGTCATATTTACTCTTCAATGATTGGATACTTACTCACTCTCGTGTAAAGAAACAACTGCTGTGCTACTCTGATTTTATTAGGGGCGGGTCCTACTTAGGGAGAGGGGTTAAGCTCCGCCTTTTAACATCTCAATTGGGATGTTTCATAGCTTAAGCTAAAGCTATTTTAGATAAGCTAGATTCGCTTACTAAAGCCGTCAGATCCGACGGACATCCATCACTTCAACTTGTTATTTACCAATAGCGTTTTTCCCCCTTTACTTTTTCTCTGTCAGAAGGTCGGTATGGCTAAAGCACATGAAGATCGATTCAAGGCATTATAATAGCATGCGGTTGAAATTTAATTAGATATATACGTGTATTTCCCAAAAATTTAGAGAGAGAGACAGAGAGAGAGAGAGAGAGAGAGAGAGAGAGAGAGAGAGAGAGAGAGATCGACAGACGGACAGAAACACAGAGACAAAGACATAGACTCCACTGTGAACGTTATTCATAAATATTTAGACATTATTTTTAGCAACTATATGAGAAGAGCGGGTAGATAGAAAAGGGGAGAGGTAAACGCACTAACAGGCAGAGAGACAGACGCAGAGTTGTGTTTAAAATGAAAGGAAACATTATGAGTAAGTTAAAATTTAGTAAAGGAATATAGCTATAATATATGGTTTTAAGTAACAAGTTGCATCGATAATTAACTGTAAATACATTTTTTTTAAATATCACGAAAAAGGAAGAGATAGAGATAGATAGCTGAAGAAACTTAGAATAGATAGATAGACAATTATTTTAGATGGTTTTTGCTGTTTGTTGACTTAATATGAAATGTTAAAATTTTCTCTTGAAATTTATCTGTAAATAAATATACAATATAGCCTATATTGTGCTGGTGTTGGGCGTTTACAAACAAAACAAAGAATCTACAAATTTTCAAAATTTAATCTTATCCAGCACCAACACCTCTTTATCCTTGCCTCTGTGTCTGTGTCTCTCACTGTCTCCCTGAAGCTCTCTGCTCTGTATGTATGTATCAGCCTCTTTTTGTCACGCTCTCTCTCCCCTCTCTCTCTCTCTCTCTCTCTCTCTCTCTCTCTCTCTCTCACACACACCTTTCAATCTACCTATCTTACAAGCTATCTATAATTCTAATTAAGGTGTATGCATGTTATACAATCTAGCAAGCTCTTTACCTGCTGTTTCGTTTGTTTTAATCTACTCACTTAACATCTCTCTCTCTCTCTCTCTCTCTCTCTCTCTCTCTCTTTCTTTCTTTTTCTATCTCGCTCTCTCTCTTTCTCTCTCTTAAATCTATATTATTACTGCCTATCTATAATTTTAATTTAGATGAATGCAATATATTTTTTAACGTTGTTGAAATAATGGATGGCTGTGTAAAAAAAACCCTCATGATATTGTCTTTTCTTCAGATGGCAGTATTATCTTTAATGAAAATCTTTCAAAATGAGACAATCGTCGAAATTTGGGCATTGAGCAATGAATAAAAATAATACCATCTTTTTTGTTGCAGATAAAACATGGCATGTCCATTGACTTCCGGGAATAGGCCGGAGGACGTTCGGGAGAGACCGAAGGACTCCTGGAAAGACAGGTGACTCTAGGAAAGACTAGACTTGAGGCTTCGTGGGCTAGCAAACCCCTGGTTTCTTAATCCAAACGCTACTAAAACAAATAAAGAAACATGCTCCCATGATCCACCGAAAGGGGGAGAGAATGATGGATCAATCGGTGACAACACGATTACGACTGGAAACGTCCAACGGACTACGAGATCGGGTATGCGAAACAATTTGGAAATGGACTACCCATGTGAGTGTGGCAGAAGATTTACCACTGAAAGAGGGATGAAGATCCACAGGACTAAAATGGGTTGCTTGAATTCTTCAACGAATCAACAGCAGCGAACTGCTCAGGCAGGTAAAACGTCGGAAAACCAAAGCCAGGTTCAAAACCACAGTGCTGAGGAAATCCACGCTGGAGAGTCAGATGAAGAATTTCAACAGCTTATCAACGCTAAACGCCAGAAGATCAGTTTCCCACCTGCAAGTGCAGGAAAAGAATGGGAATCTTTGGATAGTAAAATAGTCCTACAACTGGATACGTTACTCGATCTCCCTATACACAGAGTTAGATATAGATCTAATATAAAACACACTATCAAAACAGTCCTAAATCTAGATCTACAAAGTCTGGACAAGAAAGACCTTACTAGATTTCCTAGTAGCCTACACAGTAGTATTGCATTTTTTAGAATTGAAAGCCTATGTTAAGAAGGATGCTGATTCTACTTCTAGACATCCAGAGCACAATTCAGCTTGAACAGCTCTCTGTATGAACTTATTTAAAATTCTAAACAAGACCCTACACTAGGCTGAGGAAAGTCTAATTAGGCCTGATGTCAGAACACCATAACAAGAAAGCAACAACAAAAGCAATGACGACAAAAACATGATCAACACCATGAACAAAATGCTAAGTAAATAAGGCAAGGCCCATCAAGATAAGATTTTTGTAGATCTATATCTAGAACCTGCCTTTTTATTCTCACTAAATGGGTTTTGCTAACAGTAAATACAGCAAAATCCTCTCTAAGATGGAATTATCCTTCACAGATGTTTGTAAAATATTGTATGTGTGTTTCTATGACAAACATTTGATTTTAGAAATCTTATTAGGCCTATATATTTGTGAACTGGTGAAATTATCATCATCTTCTCCGCCATAACTACTCACGGCACAAACTTGAAATTTAGATATATTGGTACCTTGGAATTTTCTCAATGCTTTAGGCTGGTTCATTTATTTCTCACGATGACGCATACAGCATTAGTTAGATTTTAGAAATTGAAATTGATTCGACGATCAAGCAGCCATTGCTGTTTTTTTTTTTTTTTTTTTTTTCAGTTAGCCAATCCTAAGTGAAAGTGGGCTAGGTTCAAATAGGTGCGGGGCTCTATTTCAATAGTTCAGATTTCTTGCCGTAATTATTATTGTTTTCTTAAACCCATTTAGTGTCGGGTTGGGTTGGGGTTGGGTTGGTTTTATCGTCCAACAGCAACACTATATAAGCTATATTGTGGACGGGCCCCAAGACGGACGTCTAACAATTTTATGTGCTGCCACACACGAGACAGGGCGGAGATACCAGTGTCAACACTACTGATCTATATAATTTTTTTCTTTCTTTCCGTTCAACATGTTCATGTGCGGGGCTCTGCTCGGGTTATAATACTGAATTGTAGATATATCGAATGGGGATCTTTCGGGGTTTAAAAACATTCGAACCCAAGTTAAATTCTATATGGACCTACGTCTACTATCATCGGAAAAGGGGTAACAATGAATCTAAAAGAAGTGCTATCTACAAAGAAATCCTGTAAATATCCTAGCGTGAGTTATCAAGACTATTGATATGCCCTTTTAAGTGTTGCACCAATTTGTATCACATTTAATTTGTTTAGCTTTTTTTTTGGCTTTAACTTCAATCTCTACAACTATGTTTTACCATTTTAGTTGCGTGTTGATCTATCGACGTTTTTAGTGTTTACCTCGTCGGCAAATGTAATAACTTGACATATTACATAAATTGATTCATGAGAGTCAGTGTTTAAATCATAACGATTGGTATTTAATTGAATTTATCTGATCAGGTTTGGTACATGTGTTTGCAGCAGCCATGTTGACATTCAGGTCTGCCGGCAGACATTGCGATGATTGCTAAAAATAAACATAGATGTATAATGTTGGTCTTAGTCCAAGGAACATAAGTAAGACAATTAAAGGAGATACTTAAACATTAGTGTTACGTCCCTTGATATACTACACATTTGAATCGATAAATGTGTGAACATTTTTGAAAAACTAGTCGAGAGCCTGCGATTTTGCGGTGGTAACTGTGTGTGCGTGGGTGTATGTGTGTGTTTGTTTATAGTGTGAGCCTTGCACCACTGTCACTGTTTCCTGGTCGAAATGACTCTGTCAGTGTAACCTGTTCCGTACTTCATTCTCAGTGTAACCTGTTCTGTACTTCATTCTCAGTGTAACTTGTTCTGTACTTCATTCTCAGTGTAACCTGTTCTGTACTTCATTCTCAGTGTAACCTGTTCTGTACTTCATTCTCAGTGTAACCTGTTCTGTACTTCATTCTCAGTGTAACTTGTTCTGTACTTCATTCTCGGTGTAACCTGTTCTGTACTTCATTCTCGGTGTAACTTGTTCTGTACTTCATTCTCAGTGTAACCTGTTCTGTACTTCATTCTCAGTGTAACCTGTTCTGTACTTCATTCTCAGTGTAACCTGTTCTGTACTTCATTCTCAGTGTAACCTGTTCTGTACTTCATTCTCAGTGTAACCTGTTCTGTACTTCATTCTCAGTGTAACCTGTTCTGTACTTCATTCTCAGTGTAACCTGTTCTGTACTTCATTCTCAGTGTAACCTGTTCTGTACTTCATTCTCAGTGTAACCTGTTCTGTACTTCATTCTCAGTGTAACCTGTTCTGTACTTCATTCTCAGTGTAACCTGTTCTGTACTTCATTCTCAGTGTAACCTGTTCTGTACTTCATTCTCAGTGTAACCTGTTCTGTACTTCATTCTCAGTGTAACCTGTTCTGTACTTCATTCTCAGTGTAACCTGTTCTGTACTTCATTCTCAGTGTAACCTGTTCTGTACTTCATTCTCAGTGTAACCTGTTCTGTACTTCATTCTCAGTGTAACCTGTTCTGTACTTCATTCTCAGTGTAACCTGTTCTGTACTTCATTCTCAGACCAGTACTGCGCCAATGGATGGCCAGAAACAACGTCTGAAGCTCTGCGCCCTTATTCGTCAAGGAAACGTGAACTCAGCCTAGACAAAGACTGCATCCTATGGGGTACGCGGATTATAATTCCAGAAAAACTAAGAAAACCTATCTTGGAATTACTCCACGAAGAGCATATTGGAATCTCGAAAATGAAGGCACTAGCAAGAAGCTATGTCTGGTGGCCGAAAATTGACACTGATTTAGAACAAATATCAAAGTCGTGTTTCCAATGCTTATCGTCTAGAAATACACCACCAAAAGCTCCCCTACATCCATGGGCATGGCCAGATAAGCCATGGAGTAGGCTCCACATTGATTTTGCAGGTCCATTTCTTGGTAAAATGTTCTTAGTAGTTATTGACGCCCATTCTAAATGGATGGAAGTCTGTGTCATGAATAAAATCACCACTCAAGACACCATTTCACAACTTCGAACAATTTTCGCTACACATGGCCTACCTGATACCATTGTTTCTGATAACGGACCATCCTTCACCAGTCAAGAATTTCACGAATTCATGGTCTTCAATAATATCCATCACATAAAGTCAACACCATATCACCCTGCATCCAATGGACTAGCTGAGCGCGCTGTAGAGACTTTCAAGGCCAGTCTACGCAAAATGCATCTGTCTTTGTTCACGAAAAGGTCAACCGATTCCTTCTCAAATACCGGACTACACCTCACTCAACTACTGGCATCACCCCAGCGGAACTACTATTCAACAGGAAGATAAAGACAAGGCTTGATCTTATCCATGATTCAGTCCATAAAACTGTTCGAAAGAACCAACAAAATCAAAAACTTTACCATGATGTGCATGCCAAAGACAGACATTTTTCCATTAATGACTCTGTGTTTGTGAAAAATTTTACTGCTAAACAACCCAAATATATACCTGGTGTAATCATTGACAAGACAGGACCATTATCTTACACTGTAAAGACAGAACAAAGCGTAAAACGCTACCATGCTGACCATATGTTATCTACTGATCTTGATTTTCAATTTGACAGTCCCCACAATGACACAGAACAGCCTATCATTTCACATGATATTTGTATTGACAGTACACCCAACCATTCAAATTTTTCTCCTCATAAGGTCATTGCACAAGATCAACTTCCTCATACTACTTCCTTATCTGAGGATTTTTTTTTTTTTTTTGTTTTTTTTTTTTGTTTTTCTTTTATTTTACAAACACAACTTCAAACGACGCACAACCAATAACAACAAATGCAACTGCAGATGACATACAACCAATTACACAAACATCATCACACTCTACTGAACAAACACCAACGACACAGCTAAGACGTTCGACAAGACTCAGGAAGAAACCTGACAAACTGGACCTTTGATTTGTATGCATTATTTTTATAGCACATAGTAATTTTACTGTGACTGCTTTCTCAAGTTAATTTCAAGTTAATGTGACTGTTCCTAAATACCTAAACCTGGTATTATTATTTTTTTTACTGTTAACTTGTTACGTTTAATTTCAGAATTGTTACCATGATTTTATCAAGTTAATTGAATTATTAATTTTGTTAAAACTGATTTTGAAGAGTTATCCTTAACTTAAACCTCATATAATTGCTTTTATTTTTCTAACTTCCTCTATTGACATTTTGAGTATCGTAAGTCTAAATCAAATTGACTTGTAACTTAAGCCGACTGTAATTTTAAATTTTGTATTTTCATTGCGATATCCACCACCAATCTTGCGAACATTATTTCAACGACCAGATTTTAAACTAAGAATGGAGGAATGTAGTATATCAAGGGATATAACACTAATGTTTAAGTATCTCCTTTATTTGTCTCACTTATGTCCCTTGGACTAAGTCCAACATTTTACGTCATGTTTTATTTTACCATCTTTGTAATGGCTACCGGCAGACCTGAATGTCAACATGGCTGCTGCAAACACATGTACCAAACCTGATCAGATATTGAATTAAATACCAATCATTATAACTTAACCACTGACTTTCATGAATCAATTTATGTAATATGTCAAGATATTACAAATCAATATATTACAAGAAGAGTACTAAATTGGTAAAAAAAAACCACAAAAAAATCCAACAATGTTTCACATAGACAACGGGTTCAAAGAAGGAGTGGGTTTGCAAGTTTCAAATGCTACTTACAGTAATTCCCTTTCCATGAAATGTCTGACCGTTATAAAATCCCAGAGCAGCTGACTTCTCATTTCCTCTTGGAGGGATTGCCTGCATACCAATGATCACCTTTTTGTTGTACTCTGTAGTTCCCAGATCAGCAGCTCTCTTTAAGGCGTATGTGTTTAAGTCATACTAGACAAGAAGGTATAGAAACATTTTATCAAGATAGAAATTGATGGAACCTGGCTAGGTGCCTCGAAATTTTCCTAAATAAAGACAGACACCGTTTCTGATTAATGCATTGATCTACATGTTGTCTGCAGGCCTACAAGAACACTCGATCTAGATCTAGTTCAGACAGAATAGTAGGCTCTATTATTTAGGTCTAAGGTTGGATCATCAGCTGGTGTTTCCGTTGCTGTATTGGAGATTCTTAACCCATAATTTGTCAGCCAGCTGACAATTTTACTTTGACAAATTACCGGGTTAAGGGACATACCTCTTTCTTTTTCATACTAAGATCATAAAAATCTTTAATAACATCTTAATAAGTTAATCATAGAAGATAAAAATAAGTGAATTATAAGAATAGATCCATATTTTGCAGAAATGGATTTAAAGATTTTAATTGATATGCAACATGATGATACAATATGGCATTTACTGTCTGAAAAAAAATGATAAAGAGAAAAATAAAACAACGACTTTGGGTTTGGTCTGTTTCATTGAAACTTCCAGTGTTTTGCCACATGAAAGAATCAGGGATGTAAAGTTTGAAAAAATCAATAGCATCTGCAGAATAATCAAAGTAAAAAAATTCAAAAATTGGGCCTGTTCTGCAGATAAATAGCTCTACTTCAACATCATGAAGGGTAGAGGACCAGGGGAAAGGGTTGTTTGGATCGTTTGGAGTGGGGTCAGTCTAGTCATCTAGTCTTCTTCTTCCTCCTCACCTCCCTGTTCAAACTCAATATCACTCTCCTCATCGCCCTCCTCTTCATCTACAGGGCTATCTTTCTCTACAAAGTCTTCTTGAGAAAATTGTGTAGCCAAGTCATTGAGGAAATTAAAAGCCATTTTTATAAAATATCACGGCTTTGAAACCAGTCCACCGATTCACATGGAGTAAACAGAAAATAAACTAGACGTTTTAGCTATACGATGAACTCTTCTTTGAGAAAGTATAAAAATTATAAATAGGTGTTATTCCGTACATTATAAAGGTGTATACGAAACCAGTTTCATAGCGGGCGATCCGGGATAATACCATAACGGGCACTGCGGTAAATTATGGGTTAAGTGAAGATGCTGTGCTTATTGTAAGCTCATGATTGTGTAGTTCAGGGTGCATAAATTAGAAAGCTTGCTTCATAGGCTGCAATTAGGTAGGCCTACTAGGTTTTGGTACTCCTTACCCAGTGCTGCCTGGCACTGTTAAAAAACTGTTTACAAGGCAGTAACATAATAGATGAGAGGCAAGATAATTTGAATTTTGATCGATATTGAATTTTCTCTAGTATGTAATTAATTGGCGGAAATCCTGAAATATTAGTGCCTTCAATAGGCCTAAATAATATGTTATATTACAGCACCATATTGGTAGATCAATTTTATAAATTTTTAAAAAAGTAATTTGAACAGTACTCCTTCATTTGCTTCAAAATTACAGCATTTATTTTTGTTCCTTATATAGTTTCTAATATCAATCCAATTATCTTGTCTCGAATATCGAATATGGCCACCACATAAACAGTTCAGGATCACACAATATCGTATTCATAATGATTTAATCATTTAGATCTGATCACAGCAATGGTTTTCTTTAATTTGGTTATGTTTTGAGTTTCAGATCAGCAGAACCATGTCCATCTCCTGCCTTGTTGTCTTCTCCTTGTTGAGTACTGCGTATCTGGCTTCAGCGGAGAGGCGTCACACCGTTTTCATTTTGGTTGGTGGTACAGGTGATCTGGCAGCCAAATACTTGTGGGACGGAATCTTCAATGTCTACCATAACAGATTTGAAGGTCACACAGGCGGCTTCGAGTCAGAAGCAGCAGCCAACCACACTTTTGACTTTTTAGCAGCGGGGCGCACGGCTCAGGACCAAGGAAACATCATTCTAAATAGTGTTCTGAAGAGCAGCATCCAGTGTCCGGAGGATTCTCCACACCACACAACATGTACAAAGAGAGCAACAGACTTCATCAATAAGGCTATCTACATGTCTCTCAAAGAGGATGCAGATTTTGTTCTTCTTTGCAATGAAATTCAGGACCTTTTTTCTCGCACTTCTTTTGGAGTTAAGCAAGAACTTATTCTTTATTTAGCTATCGCACCAGCTCATTATGAAAATGTGGCAGAAAAATTCCACAAGAAGTGCGCACAAAAAATGAGGGAGCTACATGTCTCATTGAAAGTTGCCATTGAAAAACCATTCGGTCTTGACAAGGGAACTGCAGAGACCATGTCGGACAGATTGCTTTCTTTCTTTAAAGAAAATGAGATTTACAGAGTTGACCATTATTTGGGCAAATCAGTGGTGAAAACTATCCTGCCGTTCAGGTAAGTTTCTTGCAGCAAAATGTCAAAATCATGTTTTTATTTTGTGTGTGTGTGTGTGTGTCTGTTCAAACACCTGTAAATTTTTCGACAATTGTTGGAATTCCGACAGTTGTGATGATTGAGACTTTTCAGATCTAGTTTACGACTCAAAATCTGAACTAGGGACTTTCCGACAGGATTTTTTCCACATGGAAGTTAAATACGGATACAAAAGAGACAAACAAAAACCTTTTTGTTTGTTTTGGGGACGATTTTATTGGAGCGTATGTACTTCATAAAGCATCTTAGTTATTTTTTTGTTTTTGTACATCTGAGGCAACATTTATTAATGTGAATGAACTACAAGAGGTGTGGTTATGCATTAGCAGAGCTGCCAACCTGTACACTTTTTCTCCCCAAATACGGCAATACGTTTGTCTACCGGAAAATACAACTTCCCTGACAATGTCAACGTTTTCGCACTAAGTATTTCTGTCGTAGGGCTAATATCTTGTTTGTCAGTCATGCAATCTAACTAGAGAAGAATATATATATACATGTATAGAAGTTGATTCAGTGGATGAAATTGTTGGAACAGTTTAATTATAAAAAATAATATCGATAGGCGATATTTCTATGTGATTTGCACTTGTCATTGTGTTATCGAGATAGGATTAGTCAACAACGTCAATGATATCGATTGACCCCAACTCGTTGTTTTCTTTATCATTTATTATGTTTCAGAAACTCAGGTACCCTTCTCTCTCTCTCTCTCGCTGTCATTTTGATGTGCGTTTACAAACAAACAACGTAGCTATAGTTTATCCTTTATTCGTTCGCATGACCGTCGCCATCATTTACCATTCTTTCGTTGATCATGTGCTAGAATCTACTTTTACTTTTTTAATTTAGTTCTTGTTTATTGTTTATTTTTTCGATTACAACCGATCTCTCAACCTTTACATCCAGCCCTTTGCACCTGTCGTCATTTTCAGCTTATGATTCTTATAGTTCTTAAACTGCATTTGATCATACTTGATGTCGTTGATAATGTCTTCTGTACTAACAATCGAATCTAGTGTTCTTTTACACACTGTAAGTAATTTATATATCTAGTTGAGACTAAAATCTTAATGGTGATTCAGAAACATGGTTAATTAGCCTCACAGGATCTACACTGTATCTGAACGATTAACATATTCAAGATCAAACTGAATCAAATCTAGATCTAGATTTATATTTTATCAGGGCACCCATTTACGATATCTATCATTGGTACCAAGATACGGCGATAGGGTTACAGAGTACAGGTACAGGGAACTTGTCTGAGTATCGTGCTTGACCCAGAAGGAAAAAATAGCGGCAGATAGAATATAGCTCAAACCCGCTATTTTCTTAATGTAACGCAAGCTCTTCCTTTGGAACCTCAGGAGTTTTTTTTATCCATGGCAAACTCCATCAATAGCAAAATTTAATGAGTTCAACACTTTGTTAATCATAAGAAGGCTAATATTTCACCATGTAATAGGCACAAATAAAATTGATAGAACAGAGTAAATCTATCAATGGTATCATACTGCTTTAATATATAGAATCATTTCGTTAGGTTTACTTATTACGTTTTTACTGCCCATTGTTGACTTATACATAGTAATGCAGATGAGAATCAATGCATTTGTTTCACTTACAGTAACACTAAAGTTCTATTTTGTTTAGACCAATCTAAAACATGAAATATTTCATAGCCTTATGGGGTTCATTAATTTTCTTTTCTTTAAACAAAGAAAGGTCTGGTATTTTTTTTTATTCAATAACTCAAAATGTTCACTAGAGGGCTTAGTTTGGACTCAATTTCTACAAAATTTTCGGGGGGAGCATGCTCTCGGACAGCACTAGAAAAGCTTATGCCCATAGAGATCGTCGGAATTTTCAGACAATTTTGTCAGTGGGCACTTACAGGTCTGTGTTCATGTGAATATGGATGAGTAGGCATGTGATGATTCTGGGAATAGGGCTGCCAACTCTTACATTTTCCTAAAAATTTATAATCTCATCATAATTATATATTCCCTGATATCTATTTTGAAAATAGACCTCTGTTGTGCTTTCATTGTGTGTCTCATACAGCTCTGTGCTTTTCATCACAGGTTCTCCAATCCTCACATAGAAAAACGACTGAACAGAAACAATGTGGAAAGGGTTGAGATATTCTTAAAGGAGACAGTGGGTGTTGAAGGTGAAATGTTCATAAGATTTTTTTTTACATAAGGGGGTGGGGGTTATTGTACCAGATCAGTTTATTTCAAAAGTATAGACAAGATTTATCACTTCGGTAAAAAAAAAAATTATTAAATATTCTAGTACAGTGAACTCTGCTTAAGTCAATTTCCACCTTATTGGATCTTTTTTTCCTGTGCACTCTTTTTATAAAGTCTTGTTGCAGACTGTGAAAAAGGTGTTACAACTCAATTTTTACATGCTCTGTTGACACTTTCTTAGTTTTTAATGTCTCCTTGTTTGCAGAGGTAGAGATTTTATTTTACAAGAGTTGGTGCTTTCAGTTATGTCAATTGAAAATGGACTTGTTTTTGGTTTTATAAAGCCAAAATGACTGAAATTAAATTTTCTTTCTACCAGATCGGTTCGCCTTGTACAAGACTATGGGTGTTCTGCGTGATGTGCACCAAAACCACTTGACACAGTTGCTCTCTCTCATTGCCATGGATTTGCCCTCTGATCTAAAAAATGATGCTCAAATTCAGGAGAACAAAGCTCGCCTACTGCGTCAGGTGGCCTCAGTGCGAAGCCAAAACGCCTTGTTTGGTCAGTATTTCAGCTACGCCAACCATGGGGAACAGACTGACAAGTCAGCCAAGGAGAACGTTGCATCTACAACCAACTCAACTCTTCCAGAAGGGGCCGTCCCAACATTTGCTGCATGCTTGTTGAACATCAACTCCCCACGCTGGCATGGTGTTCCTTTTGTTTTGGTATCGGGCAAGCAGCTAGATGTCCGAGAAAGTTATGTGAGGATTATTTTCAAAAACAACAGAGTTTGTGTGTCCCAGTGTCCAGAAGATGGTCATGTAAAATCTTTGCCCATCACAAGCCAAGTGGTGTTTCATCTGGATAACCACAGCCAGAAGAACATTGGAATTCCGTCCATTTTGGTCTCTAAAGATTTCAGCTTCCCAGAATGCCCTTTGAATTTGCAAGAATCGGAAGACCCTGGTTTCTTCCGCTCTCCCCTTGTTTATGGTACAAGACCTGAGAGCCTTCATGTTTGCGCGCTACTTAAACACACCCAGGCGTATGTGAGCTTGTTCTCGGATCTTTTTGAAAGCAGGAGGACAAATTTTGTGAGCACGCGGTATCTGTTGCTGTCGTGGCAGATATGGGACTATCTGGTCAGCGCTCCTAAGAAAGTAATTGTGTACAACAAAGCTGACCCCGAGTCCCGACTAAGTTTCACCATCAAGGATGACAAGCTTGTCTTTGTCGATGACGATGAGGACTCGCCCGTAAAAATTGTACAGGAAGATGAGAAGGTAATTACCCGCAGCGAGGTGATGCACGACTATATTTTGAAGAGTTAACCTTTAACTTAAACCTCATATAAACCTAACGGCTGCCAGCCTCGGATGAGTCCATAATAGAGTTTCTGTCGAAACTTCGCTTTACGCACTATATAATTATGTATATATAAAATAACAAGCTGGGGTCCCGTTCATATAAACAGGTTGAATACAATGTAATTGTCTGTAAGCTGATTCTTTTTGAAAGGGGAACTTTTAGACCCCTTGCCATCAGTTAATATATTTTTGCTTCCTCCTTTTTTTTTCCTCTCTCTCTCTTTTTTTCTTCTTTCTTCTTTATTATCTTATATTCCTCCTTTAAAAATCATTATTATTACTTTTTTTCTTTCTTTCTTTTTTTTTTTTTTAATTATTTCTCTCTCTCTCTCTCTCTCTCTCTCTCTCTCTCTCTCTCTCTCTCTCTCTCTCTCTCTCTCTCTCTCTCTCTCTCTCTCTCTCTCTTTCTTTTCGTATATATCTAGACAGCTACGCTACTACTGCTGCTAATGATGGACAGATTTTACCCTTTGAAGCACATGATTTGATTAATGTCTCCTATGTTCCTATAGGAAGTCCAATACGGCGACTGGCCCCAAGACTTACGTCTGACAATTTATCTGCTGCCACGCATGAGACAGGGTGGGGATACCATGACTACTGTCTCAGCCGGTTACATTATACTGACACCGACCCAACTAGTTACCTGGGACTAAAATATCGCCGATCGCATTCGAACCAAACACCTCCGGATCTGAAGACCAATGCGCTACCACGTGAGCTAATTCACCCTCCGTGGAAGTGCGGTGCAACTGGGAGTAATTACAAAATGAAGGTGCTGAATTTGATATTAGATCTACAACCCTTTTCATTAGATAAGCCTTGATTGTAGATCTAGAAAGATTGCTCAAGTAAGCCAAGATTTTAGATTTAGATAGATTGCTTATGTAAGCCTAGATTCTAGATCTAGATAGATTGCTGAAGTCCAGCGGTAGAGGCAGCAGTGCCATTAGAACATTCGGTAGTCAATGACGCTTTGACTAACCAAGCCTAGATCTAGATCTAGGTATTATAAAAGACGATCCGGAGATTTTGAGGCGGACTAATTTTACTTTTCATTATAATTAATTTATGAAAAAATAAATCAATAAAAAAAGGACCAGGTAAACAAAGTATATTGTAAAAAATGGATTTAGTGAAAATTTCATAATTATAGGTTGAGCCGTGTTCGAGCTTTATCCGAAGAACGCCTCGACTCTACTAAAAGTATATATATAGATGTAGCGCTCATTGTGGGCTCCCCGCCTCGAACTATGCCCATCTCCACAGACTTACTCAATCACTTGAAAATTACAAAACATATTTTTTATGCTCCACTCAACATCAGATAAGGGACATAAGCTCAAAAAGCAATTTCTTATTCGACCTTTGATATTATATCCAAATTCAATGTAGCCCTTCCCGCAAAGGCCAATCTGTATTATTAGGTCAATCGCTTTCCGCTTCCTTTTTGTTAAAGTACGCGTTTATACGGTGTACACTTTGGCACTTTAGAGCGGTAATTCTAATAAGTTTTATATATATATATATATATATATATGAGAACTTTGTTGTACATGTGTCACCCTGCAGAACTATACAAGCCACAGACTTCAAAATTTAAATGTATATTCTATTAAATATTTGCTACCTGGAAGATGAAGTTTATCATCAGAAGTGGTTTAAATGAAGCATGTATTTTAAACAAAATACTGTAACCTTTTGTTTCGTTTCTTGCAGGATAGCATTTCATCATTTTTATAACCAAAACACGGAGTGCCTAACATTTTGGCTTTTGCTTTTGTTTTCTTAACAAACAAACAAAACATGCTGGATGGATGGCTATTCGGTATAGATCTATCTTACGTCTGTTACAAATTAATTAAATATGTAAACAACATTTTGAGCTTTTCTAATCGCATTATTTCTTCGTTGTCCTCGTTTTTAAAAAAATTGGCCTTCTGACAATATTATTATGGCCTTTATATTCAAAGAGCACGAATTTGAATGACAGACCAAAAAAAAAAAAAAAAAACGGTTTTGTGAAAGACATCGATGGTTCATCCCCTAATTTCGGAGACAACTCTTTTTCAGTTTTAATGCCCATCACAAATGTTTAGATCTAAATATCTTGTGGTGTGGCCACGTGTGCTTTATTGTTTAGTCTAACAGCCTATCACTCCCTGTATATAATATAATTTACACCTAGAATTCTAAAGGTAGTGGTGGTGGTAGTGGTAGTGGTGGTGGTGATGGTGATGGTGATGATGATGGTGATTGATGATGATGATGATGATGATGATGATGATGATGATGATGATGATGATGACGATGATGATGATGATGATGATGATGATGATGATGATGATGATGATGATGATGATGATGATGATGATGACGACGACGA
>RQTK01000012.1:59869-74102 GCA_003991915.1 Elysia chlorotica
TTTACAATAACAACAGAAACGCCAAAAATAGAAACTAAAACCAAAGAGCAGCAATCAGCAGGTGAACATTTATTTCTCTATAACTCAAAAATGTAAATAATTTAATATCCAAAATGTCGCTGAACAAAAGAAATAAAAACAACAAACGTTTGAGAGATCATTGAATGCATTGCTGAATCTTTTTTTTTAAACATAATTGCTTTGATAAAACATAGTTTGCATCCAAAACGAATAAAAGTCTGCACGATTTGGAGGAAAAAAAACCTGAGCAAGTTTTCATGTCATCCTATAGTCAAATTTTTGCGCCTCCCTCACAATATTGCTCGTGCACTATTTTACTATTCGTTGTAACGTACAAGTGTTTCATGTAACCTAAATTAAAATCAGCTTTTTATGGCTAAGTTTTATATTTTTCAAATGTTCGGGATTAAAACAAAACTTGGTCTTTCAGTAAAAAAAAAATTGTTCATGGTTCCATATTTAGCGGTTCGACTAATCCAAACTTGGGTCCTTAAGGCTTGAGTCTTCGAATTTACAGGCCACTGGAATTTAAAACCTGGGCCCTATGCGCTACACCGTCTATGTACGTACACGGTGACAAATGTTTCAAGCAGCAATATTTACAGTACTACAACTCATTGTGCATTCATTACAAAACACATTTATTGCACTTGTAAAATCCTTATAATTGAGACACGTTTAAACATTCAGATGTCATTAGTTTATACTAATATGAATATGAGCACCTTAAAATGGCATATCCTTATTTTTCTTTGTGTGTGGGTGTGTGTGTGTGTGTACAATACTTTTTTTATACTCAGGTCGCTTATGTAGAATCTGTAACTTAAAATAAAAGCAAGACAAATTAAGCAAAAATAGGCACAATCATAACTTATTAATAAAAGATCATCCGATAACAACAAGCTCTAAAATTATGCTTATCATATTCTTTTCCTGCTTTCAAAGCACGAGTCAAATAAATTAAATAAAACGTAATTATATATTATATATTTATATACATGTATGGCCAATTCAAGATCATAAATAAGGAGCAACATCAGCATAAGTTACACATGCGCAAACAAGTTTGTAAATTATGGGCATAACAGGGATTGAACACTGAATTATTGTGAGTTTTACTGGCGCAGATTCATTATGATTCATGAAAATGTGAACAACAGAAGATGAAATGAAACCTATGTTTTAAACCCAAAGAAGCTAGGAAATCATCGTTTTTTAATACCTAATACTAACAATAACAATTATGGTAATAATAATAATAATAATAATAATAATAATAATAATAATAATAATAATATTAATAATAATAATAATAATAATAATAATAATAATAATAATAATACTATTAATAATAATAGTAAAACAGCAACAAAAAACCGAGTCAACCTAAACTTGTACATAAACATATTATGTTTACACAACCTGGGAGAAAAATCAGTCCTATATCGAAAATCAGAAACTGGAGAGGAAAAGACAAAAACATGTACCCTGGCAACATTTCCGTCTGTTATGGTGAAATGATCTAGATGCTGATGATTTTGTTTAAATTCATGATTATGTGAGTGGCGGGTGGATTGGCTATTTGATTTGAGCATTTTGTGCAAAAAATTGTCAACGTTGTTAAAGCACTGTTCGACATTCAGATACTTTTTGGTATCTTAGCTTTGACTGTGCTAAAAAATAAGTACAATGCCAACTTTTTAAGAATAAAGAATCGCTTTGAAAGATACTACAACTTAATAAATCCAACATCAAACGTAAAAAAAAGTCCGTGATCATCTCAGGCTTAACATTAATCAATAATTTAAAACCAATCGCCCAAAAAAGTTTTCGACATTTTAAGTAATAATTATTTTAGCATGTTGGCTGATATTTTATTCATCAAAATAACTAAATTTGTGGATATTTAAAACATTTTTGTACACTGAGACAGCTTTGTCAAACACAACAGATAATGCTTAAAGTTGCTTTTAGAATTATTATATCATAATCTTCTAAGAAACAGCTAAGCGTTCCAAATGATAGTCCATATTGCGCTGTACACGAAAAACACAGAGTGCGATTTGCTCAAGTCCGCGTGCCTGATGATCCGATGGAGGGTAAGTGTGAAAGTGGGTCAGTCGTCTAACTCTGGCAGTGACGGTTCCGGTACAACAACAAGGGCGGCAGTCAGGGCGGGGCGGGCTGACCGCTCGGACAATCATTCCCTGGCGGTCTGGGGGTGGACGCGACACGAGACGGTGGTCAGAAACACAGCACAGTACATTTCGGACAAAGCCAAAGACAGACGATGGACAATAGGCAATGATTTGAATTACCACTAATAAATCGTACCATCTCAAAATCACGCTTCGAGAAAAATGTTTTACTTTTTTTTTTACTTCCTTTAATATGCTTCCAAACTATTGTAAACTTTTCCTAAAGTCTTCTGTGTAGTCCAGAAAAGATAAGCGTTGTTATAAGTGAATCCAAACTTTAGTGAATCCAACGTTTCGCTACAATTGGCCTAAAACTTACCGGGTAGAGGAAGGGCATGGCCGTGTCTGCACCATACACATTCATCGCCTCACAGGTGTACACGCCCATGTGGTCAAACCAGCTGATGTTCTTTATGATGAGGTCGCCGCTCTTGGAAAGCTGTCAATAAACACAAAAATGCCACAATGCAGAAATAGTTCCTTTTTGTTTGTTTGTGATAAAAACATTGTGGGCATCATTGTAGGTATTGGTGGAGTTTGGAATAAAAGAAAACATTTTGGTACTGTTCTTGCAAGGGCTGTCCACATCAGAGTGCGGCGTAGAACATTGTGCTGTGATGGCCTCAAGTCGCTGTCTGCTGGAAGAACAAAGCCGATTCTCTGAACCTCCCTTTTTACCAGTTAGATTAAGGGGTTTACATGCTAATTGTGTGTTAGATCAATTATAGTGTGAGGTTGGTGAGAAAAGAAGAAGAGAAAGTTGAAATGTTTGTAGTTATTATTGTTTGTTTATTTTGGTTGCGGTTTTTTTTCTTTGTTTGTTTTGTTTTTTGTTGGTTTTTTTTTTTTGGACAAGAAATGTGCGACCGTTATTTTTTAACCTCGGCAGTTGTGAATAAAATGATTTGTGTGTTTGTCACCTACCCGATAGTGTCCTGTGTGTTTGTCACCTACCCGATAGTGTCCTGTGTGTTTGTCACCTACCCGATAGTGTCCTGTGTGTTTGTCACCTACCCGATAGTGTCCTGTGTGTTTGTCACCTACCCGATAGTGTCCTGTGTGTTTGTCACCTAGTGTCCTGTGTGTTTGTCACCTAGTGTCCTGTGTGTTTGTCACCTACCTGATAGTGTCCTGTGTGTTTCTTACCAACCCGATAGTGTCCTGTGTGTTTGTCACCTAACCAGAAAAGATAAGCGTTGTTATAAGTGAATCCAACGTTTCTCTACAATTGGCCTAAAACTTACCGGGTAGAGGAAGGGACTCGACGTGTCTGCACCATAATCATTCTTCGCTTCACAGGTGTACACGCCCATGTGGTCAAACCAGCTGATGTTCTTTATGATGAGGTCGCCGCTCTTGGAAAGCTGTCAAAACATACAAAAATGCCACAATGCAGAAATAGTTCCTTTTTGTTTGTGGTAAAAAAGCAACATTGCGGGCATCATTGTAGGTATTGGTCGAGTTTGGAATAAAAGAAAACATTTTGGTACTGTTCTTGCAAGGGCTGAGTTAGATTTGGGAGTTTACATGCTAATTGTGTGTTAGATCAATTATAGTGTGAGGTTGGTGAGAAAAGAAGAAGAGAAAGTTGAAATGTTTGTAGTTCTTGTTGTTTATTTTGGTTGAGCTTTTGATAGGTTTTTTTTTTTTTGGACAAGAAATGTGCGAACATTATTTTTTAACCTCGGCAGTTGTGAATAAAATAATTTGTGTGTTTGTCACCTACCCGATAGTGTCCTCCGTCCTGGATGACCTGGTTGTCTCGGTCGTACCAGGTGATTGAGGGAGCGGGGTTTCCCTGAGCGCGGCAGAACAGGCGCACGCTGTTGTTCTCCAGCTCCAGCACAGAGTTGGTGCCCATGTAGATCCGGGCCGGCCGACCTGGCAGGGATAGCACCACAGTTGTTAACACCTGGACATGTAAATGCTAGGTGCTTCCTAACAAAACCCTTTACAGATAGCTTTGAGAAGTAAAGTCAAGTCACTTAGATTTGTAGTTAGCTAACGTGGCAGCAGCGCCTGAATGCACGTAAGTAAGGCTTTGCAACTCTTACTGCAAACATTGGAGGATTTCATCACAGCCGCAGGCACTAAGATTTTTTCTGAGCACTCCATGGCGTCGTGTGTGCAGGATAGAGCTATGATTGGACACCGGTGCAGCACTACGTATCGTCCTAGTTTTGCTCTAAGCGCCGTCACCGTAAGGTCTCTGCTGTTTGGCGCACCGTGACAGCACGAGGTTTCAGCTTGGTGAACGTGACTTCGGCCTACCAACAAAGTGGGCCGACTGCGCTATTTTTCTAGTTCTGAGCCAGACTGACGCTGGTGGCTGGGGTGGGGCTGTGGCTTCCGTATGAGACCCTCTTGTATTGTTTTAGCCTCGGTATGACAGCGCAAATAAGTACAAGAGAGTTAGAGAGTTTCCTAGAGACCCCCTGTCCAGCCACAGCCCCACCCCAGCCACCAGTGGAAGTCTGGTTCTGGCCTTACGATTTTTATGATACTCTAAAATAGAATAAAAAAAAAATACAATTGTGTACACACCTTTTTTCGCGCAGGCTTTAAGGGCAGGCAAAGATGGGCTATCGGTTTTTGCTGTGGGTAAAAAGAATTAAAAAGTAAAAAAAAAAAACATCATCGATTTGTTCAGAAGTGATATGGGCAAAAAGTAGACATGTACTTTCCTTAATCTTAATCATAACGAAGGAAATTTTTTCAAAGAAGGTAAAGAGAAAGTGGGAGAGATAGAGGGAGAGGGGAAAGAGAGTGGGAAAGAGATAGAGAGAGAGATAGTAATGAGAGAGGGGGAGAAAGAGGTAGAGAGAGACAAAGACAGAGGGAGAAACATAGACAGAAAGAGAGATGTAGTCAGACAAATAAACAGACAAATATTAAGATAGACAGGCAGGCAGAGATACAGACAGACAGACATCCAGAAACCCAGGTAGATACAGAGAGACAGAGAGACAGAGAGACAGATAGACAGAGAGACAGCGAGACAGATAGACACAGAGACAGCGAGACAGAGAGAGACAGAGAGACAGAGACACAGAGACAGAGAGACAGACAGCCACCCACCGACTGTGAGGAAGATGCTGCGGGACTCCCTGTGTTTCGGGGTTTCCGCCACGCATGTGTAGTTGGCCTGGTCTGTCTCGTCCAGGCAGTCGATGAAGAGCGTGGCCCCCGTATCGTACATGCTCAGCTTGTCGTCTCCGAACCCGTTCAGCTCCTCCTCAACGTCGGCCGCGCTACCGCAAGACCCCGCCTGCTGGTAGAGGTGAAGGGAGGAGGGCATGGGTTAGGGTTGTCACTCTTGGGTTAGGGTTGTCACTCTTGGGGATTGATGAATGTTAGCACTGCAAGCTAGAGGTATTCATGGTTTCACCCCACATTTTATTAGGGAACAGCTTTTTTGTTTCGTTTTAAATGTCACAGAAATATTTTAAAAACAAAATGAACAAACAGTTTTTAAAAAAAGCAACAACAACAACAACAACAACAACAACAACAACAACTACAACAACAACAACAACTACCTGGACTATTCTCTTGCCATTTTTTAACCAGTGGACCGAGGGAGAAGGCACGCCCCCGACTTTGCAGTAGAGAGCCACGTTCTCGAACTCAAACCCTTCTTGTGTGCTGCCGTTGATGCTGCCTTCTTCGAAAAAGATCCCCCTCCTCAAAATGTAGCCATCTGTTCCTTTGGGGATTTTCGGTTTATTGCTGTCTGAAAACAAAATGGGAAAGAACTGTTTAAAACATTTTTGAGTTTTTATTGCGTGTGTCCGTTCAGCTGAGTATGTTTATATAGATCAAGCATATGCTCTGTGGACCCTATTTTAGAGATAATAATCATGTGTATATTGAGTAGATAGGAGTAGATAGGAAGGCACATGTGTTAGCGCTTCCTCAACTTACCAATGATGGTATTTGTGAGGTAGGAATTCCATGTTAAACAAGTGGTATTATTTGTACCACTGTTATAGATCTTTGTTTATGCACTTATGATAGGAGCCAACTACCATGGGTTAAATATAATAAACATGTCTAAATTAAGTCTACAATTAAACACAATTAAAATACGCCTTTTTTTTTCCTAATTGCTACACCTAACCAACGAAAGTCTATGTCTACTTTCTTTTTTAAAGTAAAAAGAGTATTTTTTTTTATCAAGAAAGGAAATGAACATAAACCCATGCAGCATGTTGGTTGAATCCGAAACGAGTGCTGACTAGGCGCAAATCCGATGTGCCTCATAGCTAGGTGGCAAACGATCTCCGACTTCCAAGAAAAGGGTGCATGGATGCAGTCAGTTCAAGAAATAGTGTTTGATTAACTTGATTGCATTTAAGTCCAAAATGTAATTAACTTAGTTTTGTAATTCTTTGAAAACCAATCCTTAATACGATTGTAAACTATAGAATTTGTTTGAATGTTCTTACTTCTGTTCTTTTGCAGATTAAACCGTTTCATGGGGCCTCTCTGTAAACAAAGGGAAATAAATAAATGTTGTTAGGAAGCGTTACGATGAAAAGCAAAATGTGTTTTAGAAATCATTGGATACTCTCTACTGAATATCGGGTAAACGTTGTCAGAAAGGTGTTAGCGAGGTGGGAGTTAATTCATGTTTGTTTTAACATAACAATGTTTTTATGTTTTTTTTCCAAGTTTCAAAGTACTAGTACAGAAACGTCCCTAGTGAACCCTGCTCACGGCCATTCCGCTGCTCCGATAACAAAGTCGATATAGGATACGACCATGGATGTATAAATAGCACTATTTATAGATCTATGCTTACGACTTAGGCCTACGCTCAGCGTAATTGCTGTTATTTTCGCAACGCGTCACGTCAGCGGGCCCAGAAACTGTGAGGGGAGCCTGGGAGTGTGGTCAGTCCATTGACGCGGCTTCCAAAATCGAAACGTCTGGCTATTTAGAGTCTGACCTCTCTCATACCATCCTGTTGTGGTTATTTTTACAGGAAAACGAAAGAAGTGCGATGCAGTATAATTGTTTGATTGGACTTGGTAAATTAACCGTCTCACCCCTGATCTACGGGGCGCAATAAAACGCACGGGGGTGATGGGACGGGCCCACGTCGGGAGTCCAAAGTCCAAACCACACGGGGTGAACGTTTTACAGTCGGAGTCCAAAGTCCAAAGTCCAAACCACACGGGGTGAACGTTTTACAGTCGGGAGTCTAAAGTTCAAACCACACGGGGTGAACGTTTTACAGTCGGAGTCCAAAGTCCAAAGTCCAAACCACACGGGGGTGAACGTTTTACAGTCAGGAGTCCAAAGTCCAAAGTCCAAACCACACGGGGTGAACGTTTTACAGTCAGGAGTCCAAAGTCCAAACCACACGGGGGTGAACGTTTTACAGTCAGGAGTCCAAAGTCCAAACCACACGGGGGTGAACGTTTTACAGTCAGGAGTCCAAAGTCCAAACCACACGGGGGTGAACGTTTTACAGTCAGGGAGTCCAAAGTCCAAACCACACGGGGTGAACGTTTTACAGTCAGGAGTCCAAAGTCCAAACCACACGGGGTGAACGTTTTACAGTCGGGAGTCCAAAGTCCAAACCACACGGGGTGAACGTTTTACAGTCGGGAGTCCAAAGTCCAAAGTCCAAACCACACGGGGTGAACGTTTTACAGTCGGGAGTCCAAAGTCCAAAGTCCAAACGACACGAGGTGAACGTTTTACAGTCGGGAGTCCAAAGTCCAAACCACACGGGATGAACGTTTTATAGTCGGGAGTCCAAAGTTCAAACCACACGGGATGAACGTTTTACAGTCGCGAGTTCAAAGTCCAAACCACACGGGGTGAACGTTTTACAGTCGGGAGTCCAAAGTCCAAAGTCCAAACCACACGGGGTGAACGTTTTACAAGCCAGCCGCTGGGGTATGATGAAACAGGCCTAATCCACGACCTTCTAGACGGCTGTGCCTGGCCTGGCTATCAACTGACCCATTGATCACGTGCTGGGAATGTACTAGCCTGCCGCCCCCACTCCTCTCTGTGTTGATCCTGCTGTCTTATCACAGAGCAGCCAATAGTCTGGCGTCGCCTAACGCCATCTCACCCATTTTTGTCCGCCGAAATTCACGTGACTGTAATTTCAACCATAGGGTACAAAATGATAATGATCACTGATTTTTGTGTCTCTCATTTATTCATTCTTTTCAAATGGTATTTTCTCAACTGTTCTTGTTTTGCCGTTCTTGTTTCGCGTTCTCCTACCTACAAGAAGAATGTTGAATTGTCACTATTATTATAAAACGTCGGTTGTGTTTTTATTGTTGGTTTCATACTCGATCTAAAATCCGCTACGATACACAAAGTTTACTAAAATAGTGGTGATCAGATGTTGTAGTTTTCTTCATGAAAGAGAGAAAGAAAGAAAAAGGAAAAGAGTGAGTGAAAGAATGGGGAAAAAGAGAGCTAAAGAAGGAGAGAGGTAGAGAGAAAGAAAAGGTGGAAGAGAAGGACTCGAAAGTACTGTTTCCAATGCTTGCCCGTGATCCGATTGACTCTAGTAGGAACTATGCCAAAAATCACTTCTTAGCCTATATAATTATATACACAAAGTCAGTCTGTATATCCAAACATCGGCGTGTACCAGAAACAAAAGGTGGTCGTGAGGCCCCGACCCCAATATTGCCAGAGGATCAGGCACTGTTAAATCCCCATGGACGTTGCGACTAGCCATAAATATTCATGGCTTTTCTAAAAGTAGCCGTGAGCCGCATTCCTAACAGTTGATTAGAGAAAGGGATAATCATTATAAGAAAGATAGAGTCAAAATTAACCAAGAAGCTTTGAATAAAGGCACTCTATCCTGACGCAAGCGTTGAAACTGATGCATGCATTTAAATTGGGTGAAGGGGAGCATAGAAAGAGGAAGAGAGAGAGAAAGAGTTAATAAGTGGGCAGACCGATTGGTTAGTCTCTACAATTATAGAAAAAACTAGCACGCATTAAGAATATTCAAATTTTAAAAAAAATGTGGGGTTTGTGTTAGCCGTGGTATCAAATACACACTCTTTATGGGGCTACACGTGGAAAAACTATCACTGTGAGCGGAATGTAGGAGTGAGAGCTCACCTTGTGGAAAGCTTGTGCGCAGTGGAGGGCGTGGACCACACACAGGGCCAGCACCAGGAGGTGCTGCAGGCTGGACATGGTCACTTCTACTGAGGCTGGTTAGGACACTCCTCTCTGTGTTGATCCTGCTGTCTTATCACAGAGCAGCCAATAGTCTGGCCTCGCCCAACGCCATCTCACCAAGTTTTGTCCGCCGAAATTCACGTGACTGTAATTTCAGCCATATGGTACAAAATGATAATGATCACTGATTTTTGTGTCTCTCATATTCATTCTTTTCAAATTGTATTTTCTCATCTGTTCTTGTTTTGCCGCAATGTTTCGCATTCTCCTACCTACAAGAAGAATGTTGAATTGTCACTATTATTATAAAAACGTCGATTATGTTTTTATTGTTGGTTTCATACTCGATCTAAAATCCGCTATGATACACAAAGTTTTCTAAAATAGTGGTGATCAGATGTTGTAGTTTTGTTCATGAAAGAGAGAAAGAAAGAAAAAGGAAAAGAGTGAGGGAAAGAAAGGGGAAAAAAGAGAACTAAAGCAGGAGAGAGGTAGAGAGAAAGAAAAGATGGAAGAGAAGGACTCGAAAGTACTGTTTCCAATGCTTGCCCGTGCTCCGATTGACTCTAGTAGGAACTATGCCAAAAATCACTTCTTAGCCTATATAATTATATACACATAGTCAGTCTGTATATCCAAACATCGGCGGGTACCAGAAACCAAAGGTGGTCCTGTATTAGGCCCCGACCCCAATATTGCCAGAGGATCAGGCACTGTTAAATCCCCATGGACGTTGCGACTAGCCATAAATATTCATGGCTTTTCTAAAAGTAGCCGTGAGCCGCAGTCCTAACAGTTGATTAGAGAAAGGGGTAATCTTTATAAGAAATATAGAGTCAAAATTGACCAAGAAGCTTTGAATAAAGGCACTCTATCATGACGCACGTTGAAACTGATGCATGCATTTAAATTGGGTGAAGGGGAGCATAGAAAGAGGAAGAGAGAGAGAGAGAGAGAGAGAGAGAGAGAGAGAGAGAGAGAGAGAGAGAGAGAGATAATAAGTGGGCAGACCGATTGGTGACATGAACTAAGTTAGAGGTCAACTGATGAACAGCTACAGAAAAGTAGAGAAGGAGGAAGAAGCACAAACTGAGCATTATGGGGTAAAGATAAACTTAAATGAACGCTCCTGGCAGAAGAAAAAAATATATTACGAAGAAAATTACATGATAGTAACAAGAAGAAAACCCTTGCAGGTTTGTACAAAAATAAAAACGTATCTTTACTCCCGGTAATTATTTCAATATTAAAAACAATGTATAGATCAGTTTTTCATTCTTCTATTTTGTCCATGATGTGGGCGAAGTCTATTTTGGGACATGACTAGGCGTGTGGCCCACATTCCTGCCAGGCTGAGACAAGCGCTCGGACCGCGCTCTCGAGGACTGTGCCCCGGGCCACCCCGCCAACTGATAAGCGCCGTCCGCGCAGTTTGGCCACGCTTGGCCCGTCACGCAAATCTGGACCCCTGCTGGCCGCCCCGTGACGAAATGTCCGCCTCTCCTCTCACACATTCCATACCCCTCCCAATCTATAGCATTGGGGCACGTCCACAGTATAGCCTATATAGTGCTGATGTTGGACGTTAAAACCAACTTAACTCAACCCCTCCCAACCGTCCCATGAGTAAAAATTCCCACGTTTTTGGTGTGGCTGAGTTCCCGTATCTGGCAGGATTAAATGTCCACCTCCTCTGTCATTACCACAATCCTCGCTTCTCTCTTGTGACAAAACGACTGTGTCTCACTTGGATTCCGTATATATATATATATGTATGTATGTGCTTGGATTCCGTATATATATATATATGTATTATTTGTATACAGCGTACATATAACCACTTCTTGAAGGCTGTGCTCTATGCTTTTACCTTGCTGAAAAAAACTAATGTTAATGTAACACAGATATTAGGGATCTAAAAATGTTTAAAATGAAAAAAAAAACTCTCCTGTGACATTTTCGACACTCTCACGGGCGAGACCAAGCGATGGGAAACTAGACTATGTTGAGCTAACCTAATAGGTCCCAACCTGAGAGGTCATATGGACGAGACAGATTCTCGCCCTGACGAAAATCCAATTGGAGGCCTACTGCTAGGCCTAGTCTAGTCTTAGCAGTCACTCAGTCAGCAGTCAAAACACACCATTTGAATCTTGAATGCTGGCGCGATCGTTCGATAAAAATGATTTATGTCAGTTATGTACGCTTAGGTCGCAACACAATAGAGTTATTATGCGATTCATTGTTTTACAGAGAAAGTCTGTCAATGTTTTCTAAATCCTAAATTTCGAAAAGAGTTTTTATTTGTGGAGGCAGAGTGTGATGCCCCTGTGCAATGGAAAAGTCTTATCGGTTGCCAAGGGTAACCGTATCTCACCCCTGTGAGGAGAGCTGTTTGTTTTTTAAAACGTCTCCAGGATCCCTGGGAAAGGAATCCTATAAAGCGACGTTTTTTAGGATGAATACATGTTTATAAATCCTTGTCCAGTGTGAGATTAGACGGCGCCTGTAAATAGACTCGCAAATGTAGAACTTGAGCGGGGCATTCCGTTTTTCTTGGTAGAAGAGAAGCTCTCTTTTAGCTGTAGGCCTCCCGTGTTGTCAGGGAGTACCCTAGACCTACACAGCCACATGGAGTTGGAGGAGCACAACTTAGATTTATGTGTCATTCAAGCCTCCAGCTGTTTTTCCCCCCTACATTTCCTAAATGTGAGACAGGCGAGAGACGGGGACCAGGAAGGCTTTGTCCGAGAAGTGGTCACCTGGTCACTAACCTATTTGTTTACTGACCCGTGTCAGCGCTCTGGACCGTCTCTCCGGTCAGTGGGCCAACCTCACAGCAGCCTCCGTCAGGCAGGGGCGTTACAGGTGAGCATGTAGGCCTGTAACGAACGTTTCTAGCCGATGCAACTCAACAAAATTTGGGTTTCTGTTATCCCTAAGTTTAGTTTGATACTGCGGATACTAACAGCTGAGAGAGAGAGAGAGAGAGAGAGAGAGAGAGAGAGAGAGAGAGAGAGAGAGGGGGGGTAGAGATGGATAGGCCTATACGAAATAATGACTGAGAGGAAAAAAATCGATGAGAGAAAAAAGGGAACAATAAACAGAAATAAGGAGTGAGCGAGAGAAATTAATGTTGAATAATTCAGATGATTTAACATCCAATGTCAGAACTATAGTATTGTGGACGGACCCCAAGACTAACGTCTGACAATTTTATGTGCTGCCACACACGATTCAGGGCGGGGATATCATGACTCCTGTCTCAGCCGGCCCCATAAAACTGACACCGAATCATTCAGTAAGGGGCGAAATCGACAGGACTCCTGCATCAGAAGCCGATGTTCTACCCCAGGGCTACACCCTGGAATATTCAAATTTTTAAAAATGTGGGGTTTGTGTCAGCCGTGGTATCAAATACACACTCTTTATGGGGCTACACGTGGAAAAACTATCACTGTGAGCGGAATGTAGGAGTGAGAGCTCACCTTGTGGAAAGCTTGTGTGGAGTGAGAGCTCACCTTGTGGAAAGCTTGTGTGGAGTGAGAGCTCACCTTGTGGAAAGCTTGTGTGGAGTGAGAGCTCACCTTGTGGAAAGCTTGTGTGGAGTGAGAGCTCACCTTGTGGAAAGCTTGTGTGGAGTGAGAGCTCACCTTGTGGAAAGCTTGTGTGGAGTGAGAGCTCACCTTGTGGAAAGCTTGTGTGGAGTGAGAGCTCACCTTGTGGAAAGCTTGTGCGAAGAGAGAGAGAGAGAGAGAGAGATCATTAAAGCTACCCATTATCCCTTTACACCCAATGCAAGGACGTCAACTTTAATAAAATATAATTTAGTCGCTCAATCATAGTTATTTCCCTTCGATAGTTGCTGAAAATACTGCTTTTGTTCTTCAGCATATAAGAAGAGCTTTATTAATAACATTATTACACTCTTTCTCTTTTTGTTTCCCTTTGTGTCTGCCACCTCACCTGTCTGCCTGTCTGGCCCCTTTCTCTCTACCTTTCTCTCTCTCTCTATTTCCCTTTCTCCCTTCCTCTTTCTCTCCCTCTCCCTCTCTCCGCTGTTTGGGAGGGAATGATGTTCCCTTTGTTTGTCTTTAGTTCAGGATTTTCAAACTGGTAGTTTCCACGCAGAATTAGGAATTGAGTTTCACAGTTTGAAGAACTCTTGCTGAAAAAAAGAAAGACAAAAAAATAATAATAATGTGAGAGAGTTCAAATTTATTGAATGCAACAACTTGCGCCAATCGGGAATAACTTTGGTCAATCTAAACTTGAAAAAAAAATTGATTTATGGAAGATGGTGATAAAATCGATAGGCCCCTACGACTAAACTGCAATACGATTTTGATAGAATAGTCTAATTGTCTGAATAATGGAGGAGAAAATCACGTACTGACGTAATTGGATTTATGTAAATCAATTAGAGTTTGATTTTTGAAACCCGTATCGTTTTTTTGTTTTGTTTTTCGATGTACAAAAAAATAAAAAATAAATAAAAAATGGAAAATTCAACATTACTAGATTGGAACGAAACATTTTTTATGGAATCATGATACATATCTGCAGAATAATTTAACTAGTACAAATAACCCACAAGATGTAAACGGACTTTAGTAAAGGACATGAAGTCTTGCTCATGCTGAATGGGTTTTTATTTTAAAATAGAATTAAAAACACAATAATCATAGGCCTATTAAATAGAAAGAAGATCTCAATACTGTCAGTAATATTCTTATAATGATAAAACAGTTAGCAATTTTTAAAGATCAATAATAATAATAATAATAATAATAATAATAATAATAATAATAATAATAATAATAACAATAATAATATTA
>RQTK01000012.1:84615-114809 GCA_003991915.1 Elysia chlorotica
CTCGTCGTCTTCTTCTTCTTCTTCTTCTTCTTCTTCTTCTTCTTCTTCTTCTTCTTCTTCTTCTTCTTCTTCTTCTTCTTCTTCTTCTTCCTGAACAGACTGCCGGCCGTGCGGGATCACTCACGATTGCTCTGACCACAGAACTCTTCATCAGTGAAGGCCAGGCGTCAAAAGATAAGGGGATATTTTTACATAAAATGCCACTGACTTGCGGCCGAGCGTTTATCAAGAATGCAACTACGTCAGTTGCGGGGGTAAAATTATGTGAGCTGCTAGTCTCGAAAACAGATAAACTGACAAACATCGTTTTATTTGTGCATAATTCCACTCTTGTATTGCTATTTTTGTCCCTTATATGGCAAAAACATTCTAGTCTTACACAACTTCAAACGTACTAAAAGCCTGGAATGATCATGTAGGCTATCTCAGCAAGTTATATCTTGTAGGGGGGCTTTAGAGGGCAACTACTAACTGACTCTGTGAACCTGACCGTGAAAATGTCACGAAGATCCTGTACTGTGACAGAGACGGCGCCTTGAGGCGACCTGCAGGGTGACCGGTGGTCAGCACTGGACGCAGCAAGCATGACGTTCTGCCAGGCCAGAGAGACGATCAGGTTTCCGGTGTGGCAGTCCTCTCTGTAAGCAGCCGATTCTGTTATAGGGTCGAGGAATAACAATTATAATTATCTACAAGAATCGTGATTGCCTACCACGCAGAGAGCGTAATGGTCAGCCAGTTGAATAATGTCTACGAAAATAAGCAGAAGTGAAGCCGTGACCAGTGTGGGAAAGTTGAATAATGTCAGGAAAAATAAGCGGAAGTAAGTCAAGAAGTTTGTTGAAAGCTTGAATAATCTTTGTCAAAATAAGCAGAAGCCTCAAGCAGGCTTGTACTTCGTCAAACTTTATCAAAGGGATAGATGGAAGTTTCGAGAAAGTTCTTTGATAAGTGAGTAATACTTCATAAAATTCCGGTTCCGATGTGTGAACAAATAAA
Source organism: Elysia chlorotica (assembly GCA_003991915.1). Taxonomy (NCBI): domain Eukaryota; kingdom Metazoa; phylum Mollusca; class Gastropoda; family Plakobranchidae; genus Elysia; species Elysia chlorotica. The sequence goes on from RQTK01000012.1 coordinate 85,615, forward strand.
AGGGCACTTGGGACAGCCTTCGCGTGGTCCGAACAAGGTGTTACTAACTCTAAGTTTGGCTGCTTTCTTTGTTTTTGCGAAACGGCTCTTTTTTCGTTAGAGTAACTTTTTTTTTTACTTCTGTCCGCGGCTATAGTGCGAATGATCTATCTGTATTGGGAAATACTGTAAAACTGATCTAATAAGTACAAAGTAGAATGTGTACCCCACTCTTTGTCATAGCTTTGGGGAACCAAGAATTGAGATCCTGATTTTTTTTTTTACACAAACGCCTACCTCTTCAGGGCTGATGTGACAGAAAAGGCCCAGAAACATGTCTGGCTCCATTCAAGATTGAACCCAGCATTTCCCCGATTGTGGTCCAACGCTCTCACCATTTGGCCAAAAGCGCCTTCAAAGTTGATCTAATGAACTAAACACAACCATCTCAAATTCTCTTCCATCAACCATTATTTTGCTTTGTTTCCATTGTGACGTCATTAACTATGTAGAAGAGGCTAGTAACGTCTCTTTGTTTTTATTTCTAGATTCATGGGTTTTCTTTGAGCTATTTTTATTTATGTGTGGTCATGTTGTTACCTAGAAAGCTAGCGAATCATATCTAGAATATTCTCGATCTAGCTGTGGATAAGTAGTATAAAAACAGATTGATTTAGAGTTCAAAAGTTTCAAGAAGAGCCGCACTACAAAATATCATTAAGACAAAGGTCTATTTCTAGTTTAATTGAAATCTTACGCTGTGAGTGTTTTAGATCTAGTTTTTTCCTTCGGACTTTTAATGATTGGATGCATTGTGTTGTTACACGACGTTCTTCTGCTCAGTGAATCAATATTTTGTGATCCTACAACTCTGTGCTGCAGACTTTTATCGTGTTTAAAAGAACTCGCATCCGGCTCTACCGTGACTCTGGCCTCTCCCTTATTTACTCCAGTGATTTAGCTTAGTGCCCGAGTACCATGCCTTAAGGATGGTGGCGGAAAAGTTCTACTCGTACATTCACACTCTACTGTGCCCAACAATAAACTTTGTTTTGTTCTGTTTTTGGCCATTTCCATGCTCCCAAAAGCTATCAGTAAATTTAACCCCCCCCCCCCCCCAAAAAAAAACAAAAAAAAAAAAAACAGCAGCACTATATAGGTTATATTGTGGATCAAAGGAAAGGCATCACCACCAACAACTACAAGGCGTCTCACAGCGACGGTGTTGCTGGTTGTATCGTGTCCTACGCTCAACAAGACACGAGCCAATTGTCGGTCTGCTTACACAAAATTCCAACTCAAATCGAGAAGGTCCGAATTGTCACATTCACGCTGCCTATGTACAAACTAGAGGCTCGCATATTGAAGTCTCAACTTACAGGAAACTTAGGGTGGACTCCGGCTGGGAACCTGAAGCCAATGGTCGTCCATAGACGAGTTGAGAGAAGTCGTTTGCTTCACGTCCAACGTCAGCACTATATAGGCAATACTGAGGACGGGCACCAGGACCAAAGTCTGAACATTTTATATGCTGCCACACATTAGAAATGAACCAACGCTGTTACTGTTATTTTCCCAGTGAACTTCCTTAACGTCAAAGTCCTGGAAATAACGTTTTTGTTTTTTTGTTTGTTTAGATAACACTGTCCAGTCGGACCAATAGTCCATCAGATGATAAAGATGATATCTCGTGACATCTCGTCACAAACAGAAAACGAGGCTCGCCCTATTCCAGGCAGGGGGCGGAGTCTCGTGAACAGAGAAAGAGTTTTCACCAACATGGCCGCCAAACGTAGGATTAGGCCAATCTGGTTGACTCAGATATCCGTCTCTAAGAAGCGCGGAAAAGCTCCACTTTCACACTCTACTGTGCCCAACAATAAACTTTATTTTGTTTTGTTTTTGCCTATTTCCTTGCTCCCGAAATCTATCAGTAAATTTAACACACACAAAAACAAAACAAAAACATTGTTTTAAATCAAGGGGCAATGAAGTGCACTGCACGCTCTCCGTAAAACTATGTAGATCGCTGCTTTCCTTTAGGACGACAGATTTCCCAGGGGAATGCTAACAGGAGACAGATTTATTACAGATATCTATGCGTAGTAATGCCTTTGTGAAGAGGACACGATGTCGTGAAGAATAAGCGGAAGGTTAGAACGATTCAACGACATGTCCACTAATCAGCTCGTGCATCGCTCACGCATTGATGGAATTAACCTGATAGTCAAGGATTGAGGAGATGTGAGCACCCATCACGCATTGATTAAATTAACCTGATGGTCAAGGATTGAGATGTGAGCACCCATCACGCATTGATTAAACTAACCTGATGGTCAAGGATTGAGATGTGAGCACCCATCACGCATTGATGGAATTAACCTGATGGTCAAGGATTGAGGAGATGTGAGCACCCATCACGCATTGATGGAATTAATTAACCTGATGGTCAAGGATTGAGGAGATGTGAGCACCCATCATGCATTGATGGAATTAACCTGATAGTCAAGGATTGAGGAGATGTGAGCACCCATCACGCATTGATTAAACTAACCTGATGGTCAAGGATTGAGATGTGAGCACCATCACGCATTGATTAAACTAATCTGATGGTCAAGGATTGAGGAGATGTGAGCACCCATCACGCAGTGATGGAATTAATTAACATGATGGTCAAGGATTGAGATGTGAGCACCCATCACGCATTGGTGGAGTTAATCTGATAGTCAAGGATTGAGGAGATGTGAGCACCCATCACGCATTGATGAAATTGACATGATGGTCTAGGATTGAGATGTGAGCACCCATCACGCATTGATGGAATTAATTAACCTGATGGTCAAGGATTGAGGAGATGTGAGCACCCATCACGCATTGATGGAATTAACCTGATGGTCAAGGATTGAGGAGATGTGAGCACCATCACGCATTGATGGCATTAACCTGATGGTCAAGGATTGAGGAGATGTGAGCCCCCATCACGCATTGATGGCATTAACCTGATGGTCAAGGATTGAGGAGATGTGAGCACCCATCACGCATTGATGGAATTAACCTGATGGTCAAGGATTGAGGAGATGTGAGCACCTGAGTTTCCATCATGAAAACTTTATTGAATCTTAAGGAGTGAAATGAGAGCCGACCTATTTAACTTGTCTCATGCCACGCAAGTTTTTCTGTCAGGAGTATGGGCAAGAATGGGTTCAAAACCAATACACCTATTAGATCTACTCGTAGTAGCTTTATTCTGGTGTCTCTCATTGTTCTGTGAGGAACTATGTCTTATGGGTCATCCTTTAGACATCTCTTTGATATAATTATCTTTTTGACAGTTGGTGTGTGTTTGTGCGAAAAGAGTGACTGCGCGGTTCTCGAAAGGAAAGATAAAACAAGATTTTTTCATTCAATTAAGACCGTTTTTTCTTCTTTGTTGTTGTTGTTTTTGTTTTTTGCTTTTGTTTTTTGTTGTTGCTTTGTTTTTTTGTTATGGTTATTGTTGTTGTTGTTGTTGTTGTTGTTGTTGTTGTTGTTGTTGTTATTATTGTTGTTGTTGTTTGTCTTTTTTTGTTTGTTTTTTTAATAATCGGTATTTACTTCAAACAGTTTATTTGTCAATATCTCTTTATAAGTTTAATTCAGAAAAATATTAAGGATAATAAGATAAGATAAGACTTTATTATAAAATAGGAAAAATATTCTTGGTCGCACATTTTGATTTCACATCATGTGTCGACAAAAAATATAAAATAGTCACGGTGTATAGATGGTCCCGTTGTATAAATGGTCCCGCTGTATAGATGGTCCCGCTGTATAGATAGTCCCGCTGTATAGATAGTCCCGTTGTATAGATGGTCCCGCTGTATAGATGGTCCCGCTGTAGCGATGGTCCCGCTGTATAGATGGTCCCGCTGTATAGATAGTCCCGCTGTAGCGATGGTCCCGCTGTATAGATGGTCCCGCTGTATAGATAGTCCCGCTGTATAGATGGTCCCGCTGTATAGATAGTCCCGCTGTATACATGGTCCCGCTGTATAGATCCCCAAGATGCCTGAGGTTATTGGGATTTGGCAAGGGGAGAGAATCATGAGGGCAAGCACTCATCTGCCACAGCTTCCACAGCTTCCAGCGCTTGTGTTTTCAGTTGGATCAACAATATGCACCTTTTACTGTGCGGGAAAATAAACAACTCATGCCCTTCTTACTTCTATAATTTAATTGACATTTAGCGGCTGTCCTTGTGTTTTGGTCCTAGATTATGCCTCACTTTCTTTGAAACCCTATATGAGATGCTTTGTAGAATCTAAAGGCAGTAAAAGTGCAGTGGGGGCGCGTGGAAAGGCGCGTGCAGGTTTGTTTGACCTGTTTTGTGGAGTAACATGATCGGGGGCTGAGGAACGGCACCTGCCACCGCAAACTTAAGTGATTCATGATGATAACACATTTTATTTAATAAGGGGGGGGGGGTGAAAAGCAAAGTAAAACATCGGTTCCCTGTATAACGAGCGTATAATTATGTATAATGATACGCCAGGATTATTCAATCATTACAATAAGCGTTCCTAACGTTCGTTAATTTTACAGAAATGTGTGCACATGTTGGGTTTATGAAGATTGCCAAAATATAAATATGACGTCCTTGAAAGATATTTTCTTAATTGATCAATTAATTTAATAGATTTTAAGATGATCACAGTTGAATACCACTCCACCAAGAAGTGTGTACTCCTTATGAACTGCACTGACGTTGCTATGGTTTATCGCTCGCATAGTTGAATAAAAACATTACATAATAAAAGGTGGAATGATTTTTTCACCGAATATGCTTTCTGTTATACAAGTATTTTAGACTGTTGGAGGTTGAAAAGTTTGTTAAATCCTAATAACAACCAACTGATTTGTTGCTGAGGTTTGGTGCATAACGCATCATTGATCTCTTGCCAGCAGTGTGTTGGTAGTGCTAATTGGCGGCTAGGTGTGTTCCGCAGCTACTTGGAGTATGCGTTCTCATTGGTCAACCCTCGTTTCATACATTCTCAACTAGGCTCCCGTTGTACATAAGGGAGCGAATACCAACGTGTGTTTCAGTTAGGGTTTAATTAAACATGTTTTCATTGGTAGGGGGTTTCAACCGCATCTCACACATGACGCAAACGCTGGTTCCAAATTATCATTTTCCGAACCCCAATCGGAACAAAATTTGGGGAAAAGGGACTTCTATGATGTTCTTATTTTTTTATTTTTTATATAACAATCTAATTTGTAGTACAACTGCTATTACTATCACTACTGCTTCCGCTATGATTACTACTTTTACTACTGTTGCCACTACTACTACTACTACTACTACTACTACTACTACTACTACTACTACTACTACTACTACTACTACTACTACTACTACTACTACTACTACTACTACTACTACTACTACTACTACTACTACTACTACTACTACTACTACTACTACTACTACTAATTATATTTTAGGAGAGGCAGACCACTGGATTAATTATGGGTAGATCTAATATTTTAGGTATTTTTCCACAGTGGTGGAGGTAGGCGTTTCATGAAAATGGCCGAACAATGATTGTACTTTGTGGGATTAGAACCCTCGACTTACAGATGCAGGTTGTCTTGACCTTTAATCGGCCATGTCTGACTGATAGTCTGTCTCTGTAGAACTACCAATTGACTTATCGACTATTTCTACCTATCTACGCAGTGTTAATCATACTACCTTCGTGAAATGGCCATGTTTTGCTTCACGATTGTTTCAAATGACCCAAATGATTGTCACTGTCTTCAGGCGTGTAGCACGTTTGGATAGACTGCTCCGACCGTTTTGTCTATCTATGTATCTATCTACCTGTCTTTCTATCTATCTATCTATCTATCTATCTATCTATCTATCTATCTATCTATCTATCTATCTATCTATCTATCTATCTATCTATCTATCTATCTATCTATCTATCTATCTATCTATCTATCTGTCTGTCTGTCTGTCTGTCTGTCTGTCTGTCTGTCTGTCTGTCTATCTATCTATCTATCTATCTATCTATCTATCTATCTATCTATCTATCTATCTATCTATCTATCTATATATCAACCTATCTATCTATCTCTCTATCTATCTATTTAGCGACCTATTGAACAGTAAGGTGTTATTCAACAACGTTGCAAAGTACCAAATCAAGTCATTTTTACGTTAAGCAAATCTTATTGCTTACGAAACGATAAAGATGGCACTCAAAAAATGCTTAACGCCAAGATCAAACCAATCGTGCTTCACCGCTAAGCTGTTCAAAATTCTCTACGGCAAGACCAAACCAAAATTCGCCGCTTTACAATCATAGATTGTTTAGGGCAGGGCAGGGATTGAACCCGCTCCCTCGCGCGACATCGAATCGCCTTGTCAAACAAGGCCATGCGCGCTAAGAGCCAGTCATGACCTACAGAAATACTTTCAAGGTCACATTTGCTGCTGTTTACAATCACGCCCAATGCACTTTTACGCGCAGGGTCTCTCTTGGCTTGGATTGATAGGCGGGATTCCCAGGCTCGATGGCAGAGTTCTGGGCGGTTTCCCTGTAGGGGCGGCGAGTCCAGTGACCCTGCCGACACCTGGCACCTGACAGCTTACACCTGACGGCCGCTGCATACATCATTACATGCACGGCAGTAGAGGCAGCAGACGCTTCACCCAGAAACACTACTGACCGACTTTTGTGCAGACACGCCAGACAGCCAAGGTCAAGATCACACTGAATGAATGAACGCTGCCAGATGGGATCAGGGAAAGCTCCAGGACTGACCGCTCTACAACGTGCCTTGTGATCCATGATCACGTGTGTCATAAGCCAATCAATCTCTCAGGCATAGGCTTTCCTCGACGCTCATTGGCTCAGTTAATCTAGGGTAGAGCTAGAATTGGACGTTTTTGTTATGGGCGTGGCGCCGTTAGCACAAGCACCATAGAGAAAATTTGAGTCAGTGGGGAACAAAAAGTTCATTCTTATACTTCATAAATAGTGCCTGTATACAATGTATAGCATGGTCCCAAGATAAACTACAGATCAGGGCAGATTAGCTTTCGATAAGAACACGTGCACTCATGTAATAACACATCAAACACTGAGTGCGCTCACCGACCGTTCAGGGCTTAACGTAAGGAAGATAATCCCTGATTAAAGTGATTTGTAAGGCCTTGTGGAGAAATATTTGAACGGCTACCACTGATTTGTAAGGCCTTGTGGAGAAATGTTTGAACTGCTATCTATAATCTTTGATTTGTAAGGCCTTGTGGAGAAATGTTTGAACTGCTATCTATAATCTTTGATTTGTAAGGCCTTGTGGAGAAATGTTTGAACTGCTATCTATAATCTTTGATTTGTAAGGCCTTGTGGAGAAATGTTTGAACTGCTATCTATAATCTTTGATTTGTAAGGCCTTGTGGAGAAATGTTTGAACTGCTATCTATAATCTTTGATTTGTAAGGCCTTGTGGAGAAATGTTTGAACGGCTATCTATAATCTTTGATTTGTAAGGCCTTGTGGAGAAATGTTTGAACGGCTATCTATAATCTTTGATTTGTAAGGCCTTGTGGAGAAATGTTTGAACGGCTATCTATAATCTTTGATTTGTAAGGCCTTGTGTAGAAATGTTTGAACGGCTATCTATAATCTTTGATTTGTAAGGCCTTGTGGAGAAATGTTTGAACTGCTATCTATAATCTTTGATTTGTAAGGCCTTGTGGAGAAATGTTTGAACGGCTATCTATAATCTTTGATTTGTAAGGCCTTGTGTAGAAATGTTTGAACGGCTATCTATAATCTTTGATTTGTAAGGCCTTGTGGAGAAATGTTTGAACTGCTATCTATAATCTTTGATTTGTAAGGCTTTGTGGAGAAATGTTTGAACTGCTATTACTGAACATTTCTCCACAAGGCCTTACAGTTCAGTTCAGGGGTAGCAGTTCAAATATTACTCCACAAGGCCTTACAGTTCAGTTCAGGGGTAGCAGTTCAAACATTTCTCCACAAGGCCTTACAAATCAAAGATTATAGATAGCAGTTCAAATATTTCTCCACAAGGCCTTACAGTTCAGTTCAGGGGTAGCAGTTCAAACATTTCTCCACAAGGCCTTACAAATCAAAGATTATAGATAGCAGTTCAAACATTTCTCCACAAGGCCTTACGAGTACAGTTCAGTTCAGTGGTAGCAGTTCAAACATTTCTCCACAAGGCCTTACGAGTACAGTTCAGTTCAGGGGTAGCAGTTCAAATATTACTCCACAAGGCCTTACAGTTCAGTGGTAGCAGTTCAAACATTTCTCCACAAGGCCTTAGAGTTCAGTGGTAGCCTTAAGTCTGATCTCGTAATTACACACACACACACACACACACACACATGTATACATGTATAGCCTTTAAATAGTGCTGACTTTGGACGCTATTCAACAACAAACATAACCCGGAGTAACAGAAAACTCTAACCTTCAAGAAATGTTCATGTAGATATACAACGTTTGCACCAGGTGGCAAAAAAGTCTTAATTCTATAATTTTTTTACAATTAGTGTTTACCTTGGTGAAATCTATAAGTAAATCATTGATCTTTTACAGAGGTACAATACACATTTTAATAAGAGAGAACAAAGCTGCTTTATCATAGTTTATTTGAGACACATGAAAAACTCTCTTTTGTAACTTCTCAATATGAAAATAAAGGAAATTTAATTTTTTTTTATCTTTAACGCGATAACAGTTCGTGTTTATGTGGAGAGATTTCCCAGGTTACGATGTTACATAAATTATGGGTAATCCATTTGATGCATAAGCCGGGTTTTGTAAATGAAGATAAAAAGGCCTAATGACTCTCTAGCATGTTAAACCTTTTTATCAGTCAAGTGTAATAATCTATTTTTTTTACGAATAAGTCATCCCCTAGGTTAAAATAACCCCCAACACAATTTTCTATGAATGACAAGATAAAAATGAATGCTTGTATTTGAAATTGATTACTATCTCGCATTGTTAACAATTAAAAAAAATGGTTTGCCCGTTTGTTAGATAACCATTATACATTGCTTATCTTGTGTCAGTGGCATGATGTCAACGTAGAACCATGATATAAGTAATATGCTTGTAGCGTTTATTATTACCTAGTGGCTTGTATCACCATTGAAACAATAATATTGTTGTTTTCGATTTTTCCGTGCTGTCTTATGAAAGATCCACTTCAATGGATGTAATCCACATCGCCTCCCCCTGGTCGCCCGTCTAGAAGTCACGTTCAGGTCATGGTCTGCGATACAACATGGACCAGGGCGCTTTGTCCCTTGACAACAACTCCAGGTCACCTATTACAACGACCCCCCCCCCCTTTCCGCACCCATTCTTTAAAATAAAAAAAAGAAGAAAAAAACAAGCAAAAGGCACATCCTCACTTTCATTTTTGCACAAGGCATTGACTTGAATGAGACTTCCATGTCCATGTAAGTTGTAGTCATTAGACAGCGATACGACCCAAACTGTCCAACCTCCAACCTAGTTGAACAACGCTAATTTCTATGCCTACTTTTCGGAAACTTAGGATTGTTAAAATTGTATTTTTTTTTTGTATACGAAATGTGTACGTTTTCATATAAAATGAAATAAAATATGTTCAAAGTCTGTGTACTAATTCCACAGCGAAAAGGTGAAGTATGCAGTACCTATATACGGCTAAAATGTGCGCTGATAAAACTAGATCTAGCAATGGACTCTTGAACAATGGTGGTGTCAGATGAAAATCTCATTTTTTCAACTTGATACGGATGTAGATTAAGGCTTTCATACGGTCATGAACTTTTTTGCATTATTTCTTAGTTTTAGTGTGTATATCCTAATTTCCTTTTGTAAAGCTTGTTATCCCCCCACCCCCCTCCTTTCCGCCTCTTTCTCTCTCTCTCTCTCTCTCTCTCTCTCTCTCTCTCTCTCTCTCTCTCTCTCTCCTCTATCTCTCTCTCTCTCTCTCTCTCTCTCTCTCTCTCTCTCTCTCTCTCTCTCTCTCTCAATTTCTCCGTTTCTCTCTATATCTTACACTATTTTTCTGTGTGTGTGTCTCTCTCTGCTTCTCTCTATTTCTCTCATTATTTTTCTGCCTCTCTCTTTCTCTAACTGTCTGTCTCTCTCTCTCTCCGTTTTTCTTTCCTTCTCCCTCTCTCTGTTTTTCTTTCCGTCTTTACCTGTTCCTCTCAATAGCTTTATAACATGAGAAATAACTATTTACCTCAATTTAATTACCTTTTTGATTGAATATGGGGTGGTGGAGGGTAAATGGTGGAGGGGGTACAGGCAAAATAATTAGTTCCCTGAATTGCTATACCGCAGTCCTACTATCTTGCATCTCTACATATCTCCATACCTCCTATAGATAAAGATTATCATATCGATTAACTTTGACAGCTCCTACTAGTCGACTTTTTCGTCACTGCAGTCTAAAAACATGGCTAGTCATAGTTTTTACTGGGGCTACATTTCCGGTACGTTTTTATAAGGCTAGTCATGGCTCAGCAAATAGAAACAGATGTAGACATGCATAATACACTCCCTTAAATAGTTAGATAATTATTTCAAAGTTAGATAATTATTTCAATCACTTGTTTGTCCTTATTGGCTCAATTTGACTTATTTTATGACTGCTTGGTCTGTTAGTGTGTTGGTCACAAATAAGGATATACTTGTTATAAAAATATCTCAAAGCATCATTTTAAATATTTATAGTTAAGATAATTGCACACAATACAAATAACAAGGTAATTTCAAAAGAAGTCTTTCTAAAATACTCAAAGTAAAACATGGCACAGTTATTTTTCATCACTATTTCTACTTTAAGTAATCTTTCAAGAGGCCGCGATGTACTTTTATGCGTGGCACAGTTTTGAGATAAGAAAGCTGTCATGGGAAAAGGGAATGAAGTGGGTTTGCATGTAGCTGTTGGGTTTAAGAAGGTTTTGCTTTAATAAGAAGTTTAAAATAAAATCAGGGCTGTAAAACTATCTAAGAGTAGATTTTTCTCTTATGGGCATGCTATGTAAAGTAAAGTACAATCGAGCGGGCCAGCCTCGTAGACAAGCTCTGTTATTGTGAGACATCTCGGACGAGAGCATTAATTGCTGTTAAGCAATTCAACCCTATTTAGAGACAATAGTTTCCAATCGCATTACAAGTGACGATTGTTCTTTAAGGAGGTTTATTACAGCATAGCAACTTGTGTTTCGTCATACTAGTCAACTTGAGTTGTTGTTCTTTCATAAAAATATGCGAAAGTGGGTGGCTTTTTCTCTTGAGTGTTTTGAGACATGGCAAAAGTCACGTCCAGGATGAAAAGTCGAAGAGAAAATACACAACAGGGTACTTACTAACTTAGCGCAGGCGATCGGCCAAACATAAAAATGGAAGATTAAGACAAAATGGAAGGTATGGGGGGCAGCAGGGCTTATGTCCAGGGGGAGGGGTGGGGGTAGTTAGACATAACCATAATTGATCGACCCTCCTTTTATCACTTGTAGAAGGGATGTTTATGTTTTCTTGACCCTAATGGAGGCAGGTTTCTTACGATACAGTTTAAAGTCATGTGGCAGAAAAATATTGTGGAGCTCGAGAGCAAAGAGTGGAATCTCGAAGAGTCAGAAAGAAACTGAATGAAACAGTTTGTGTAGGGACACAGGTATCATTCTGGTGATGCGAGCGTGTCGCTATGGTCAGATTTAGAGAGGTCATAGTCATCTTTCAAAGAGGAAATGGGGAATAAAAATAGCAGAGCAGTGTTTAAAGTTGGCTCAGAATCACTTGGGAATAACGTGAAAATTAAAGAATAAAAAAATGCAAAGTAATAAAAATGGAGGATATTCACGCATCTTAATCCTCCAACTGAGCTCTAGACACGGCGGTCGTTACCTTTTGCCAGGGTAACAATGATTGTACTACCCTTTATCGATGAATTAAAAGTTTGGTATTGGGTGTTGTTGTTTGTATGTGTGTGTGTGTGTGTGTGTTTTGTGGGTTCTTTATTTTATCTTTAGGGGAGGTGGGGAGGGCGAGGTCGGAAAGGAAGTATAATATTATGAATTACTGATTTGTTAGTTCAAAAAAGAAGGGCTGGAGTTGCGGATGAAACTAAGAATGTAAACAAATAGAACCGCCAAGGCCAGACCAAATTAATGGCTCACTCTGCCACTCTGGTAACGTTTCTCAACAAACAGACGCGCACACACACACACACAACCAAGTGTTGGAAACTTCAACTGTTTAGTAATGCCCTCTTTGGCAAACTTCCAGCAGATATATCTGAGACCAGCGAGAATCATCCAGTTGGCGCGGTGCCCGGTTCTAAAACAAATAATTTTGGAAAGGCAAGGGCAGGGGTTGGTGGGTCGGATCTCAGTTTACATGAGCTGATACAGCTGGATCGCGTTGCAGAGAAATGCAGGTTTGAATCCCTGGTTGGCGGTCTTGACTAGGCAATATTATGAAGGCCTAGTTTTGTTTGAACCTCCGTGGCAAGGACGCTCTCTACGGAGCAAACTCCGGTTCCTGACCGAAATTCCATGCTGCTTGCAATTGCGGTCGCTAAAGCTGCACTCGTTGATCTCGAGAATGCAGACTCCTGGGTGCGATGAGTATAAACATCCAGTCCAATAGTCTGGTTTAAAATTGAACAAGCGAGCTAATTTCCTTGGCTTGGTAACATTGGGAACAAATGGGACAATTGGGCCTGTTCTCTCTCTCTCTCTCTCTCTCTCTCTCTCTCTCTCTCTCTACCCTCTCTCTCTCTCCCTCTCTCTCTCTCTCTTTCTCAATTTATTTTCAATAATCTATGCTCTTTATCCAAACCCACAGAGAGAGAAAAAAAAAAAGAGAGAGAGAGAGAGAGAGAGAGAGAGAGAGAGAGAGAGAGAGAGAGTGCATCACACTCTTTTGACAATCAGTATCCTACTATTGAGATAACGTTTTATTTAATGTCAAGTGCCTTGTTTAATTGCACTTTCCGCACAACGGACGATCTAGTGCCGTAAGTACAGCGTCGTAAACAGTCTTATGCTACGGCGAGTCATTCGCTAGCGCGACGCTACGGCCCCAGAGAATGCGTAAGTACAGCGTCGTAAACAGTCTCATCCTACGGCGAGTCATACGCTAGCGCGACGTTACGGCCCCCAGAGAATACGTAAGTACAGCGTCGTAAACAGACTTCTCCTACGGCGAGTCATACGCTAGCGCGACGTTACGGCCCCCAGAGAATACGTAAATACAGCGTCGTAAACAGACTTGTCCTACGGCGAGTCATACGCTAGCGCGACGTTACGGTCTCCAGAGAATAAGTACAGCGTCGTAAACAGACTTGTCCTACGGCGAGTCATACACTAAAGAGTCCAGTGGCAGTGGAGACCAATATTGTGATCAGTGTCTTACGTAGGGTGATCAGCCGCAAGAAGCCTTCCAGAAGCGTCCAGGGAGTGTGAGCGTGCTGACAGTTCAGACATCTGATAACAACAGGTTTATTGTTTAAAAGGACATTACCGCTTTTGTATTGATTGTATACTTGTAATTTGTTTACTAGCTAAGGCTAGCATTTAATTGCAGAGTACTCATTGATTTGTATTGTAACCTTTATCAGTATTATAGTTTATGCAATATTTTCACTGCATGTCTAGATGTAATCATTTTATTCGACATTGTTCATTTAAAGAATAAAACATTTAGTCTGAAATTATTAACTTACTCCAGAATTTGGGTTGGTCATTGTGAGACTCTGTCAATATATCTGTGTTGTATTTTAGAGGAATTAGGGATAAAAAGTTACGTGAAGACCATATCGTAACAGTATTGACATAAATGCTATAGATCTATGTAAGAAAAGCTATTTACTTACCTACCCATCCAACTACCTACGTTATCTATTTTCTTTTGTTCTGTTCATAATGATAGGTTTTCAAATGGAGCCGTCAATACGAAACAGATCAATCTTTCTAGCTCTATGTTATTTTACGTGGTTTGGGCTTTCTACATTTACTGTTTGAAGCATACTTGCATACGAAAAGTTAAGAAAAAATATATAAGTTTTTGAGTAGTTTGTGGCTGTTCACTGCAAGGGCTCAGGTGCTGAGAAAAGTGTGCAGTGACCTTCTAGAACTGGGCGAATAGCCAAACCGAACACGAGACGCAAGTGTTCATGCACTGCCCTCCAATCACAGCTTTATCTTAGACGTATGGGGCCAATGGAAGCCCGTGGTAAAGCGGCACAATCACAGCTTTATCTTAGACTTATGGGGCCAATGGAAGCCCGTGGTAAAGCGGCACAATCATAGCTTTATCTTAGACTTATGGGGCCAATGGAAGCCCGTGATAAAGCGGCACGATCATAGCTTTATCTTAGACTTATGGGGCCAATGGAAGCCCGTGGTAAAGCGGCACGATCATAGCTTTATCTTAGACTTATGGGGCCAATGGAAGCCCGTGATAAAGCGGCACGATCGTAGCTTTATCTTAGACTTATGGGGCCAATGGAAGCCCGTGGTAAAGCGGCACGATCATAGCTTTATCTTAGACTTATGGGGCCAATGGAAGCCCGTGGTAAAGCGGTGAGATCATAGCTTTATCTTACACTTATGGGGCCAATGGAAGCCCGTGATAAAGCGGCACGATCGTAACTTTATCTTACACTTATGGGGCCAATGGGAGCCCGTGGTGAAGCGGCACAATCATGTCATCCGTCGTCGCCATTGAAACCTCAAAGCCTGTAATATTGTGGAGCCCACACACTCTCTCGTCCATCTTCGTTGTTTTATTACCGTATGTATATATATATATATATATAAAGAAAATGTCGTTTACGCGCTCCATTACGCCTTAGAAGCGTTGCCATTTCTATAGCGAGACAAAAGAAAATCGTTTGGCGATGTGTGAAACGAAACCTTGTACTTCCTATGGCAAAGCACGCCACTTGCCGTCCTAGCAGTGTGAAGCTGGCCGTCTCTCACTAAAGCAGGGATGGGAGGTAGATGCCAACTGAATATCGCCTTACGCCAACTGAATATCTCCTTACGCTAACTGAATATCGCCTTACGCCAACTGAATATTGTCTTATGCCAACTGAATATCGCCTTACGTCAACTGAATATCGTCATACGCCAACTGAATATCGTCATACGCCAACTGAATATCGTCTTACGACAACTGAATATCGCCTTCCAACAACAACTGAATATCGCCTTACGACAACTGAATATTGCCTTACGCCAACTGAATATCGCCTGAAGACAACTGAATATCGCCCTACGCCAACTGAATATCGTCATACGCCAACTGAATATCGTCTTACGACAACTGAATATCGCCTTCCAACAACAACTGAATATCGCCTTACGGCAACTGAATATCGCCTTACGCCAACTGAATATCGCCTGAAGACAACTGAATATCGCCCTACGCCAACTGAATATCGCCTTACGCCAACTGTATATCGTCTTACGCCAACTGAATATCGTCTTACGCCAGCTGAATATCGCCCTACGCCAACTGAATATTGTCTTACGCCAACTGAATATCGTCTTTCACCAACTGAATATCGTCTTACGCCAACTGAATATCGCCTTACGCCAACTGAATATCGTCTTTCACCAACTGAATATCATCTTACGCCAACTGAATATCGTCTTACGCTAACTGAATATCGTCATCCACCGCCAGGTTGGATGGGCGTCCAGGCAATATGACTCTGTGGATGCGTGGTTCCAAATGTTTCGCACGTGAAGTTTTTTTAACAATACAATTTTTTTGGTATGACGCAACCATTTTTGTTACTTTGGCACGCAATTTCCAATGACAAGACAAATGATAAAGTCGTAAATTAATTGCGTGTTGTTGTAAGACAAAATAAAAATGATAAGTTAAGCGACAAATCTTGTAAGTAAAAGCTTTGTGTGGGCAACACCCGCAGTGTAATACATAACTATAAACACAGCATTTCACCAATACTACAATTTTAGGCGCTGAGAGACTTTTTTTTTCTTTCATGGCATCCCTGTCCAAGGTGTGTGTCGCATGCAAGAAAGTGTGAATGGAATCCTCTAGTTAGATGACGCATGAAGAGGCGCCAAGTGCGTACACAATTCAAATTAAAGTTTAGTGAGCTACTTTCGCCTGACTGTTGGTTACAGTAAGGAAATCCTACCACCATCAATAAAATGGATATATATCTTTAGTGAGTGTAAACTCACAACGCGTATTTCTTGGATACATATTACATTAAATTATCTCAAGCAAGACATTACATTTTTACAGGTTAGAATTGTTAATTGTAGAAAATTTAGAGCATTAAGCTTTTCAACTTACTTTTTCTTTAATTTACTTTACCTTCCCGATCCATAGCCACGTGAGATTGTCCTTCGACTTGATGACAAGATGAAGAATGTATATTCCCTTCCAGTTGGTCTCTTGCGCAAAATAATGTGTTTTCAACAGTAGGGTTAGGTGGAAGAAGTTTTGTGCGGAAATCTTGTAGTTTGGGACAGTTGAATAAGAAATGTTCTACTGTTTCATATGTTTGAGGGGTTGAGAGAGCAGAAAGGT
The DNA here is from genome assembly GCA_003991915.1 of Elysia chlorotica. NCBI lineage: Eukaryota > Metazoa > Mollusca > Gastropoda > Plakobranchidae > Elysia > Elysia chlorotica. The sequence goes on from RQTK01000012.1 coordinate 102,207, forward strand.
TCTTTTTGGGGTTGTAAACGATTGATGAAATAGTTGAATCGAATATGCTGGGTTCGCAGCCAAAATATTGTCGCCTGTTCTTGGCTTTTCAGAAAGCTAATGCTGTCTTTTAGGTTGGATGTCGGCATGTGTATAAAGACAGATCTTCCAGTCTTTCCAAGAGCCCATTCATTTAATCCTCCCTCTTTCTAGTTGTTTCTTATAATGTGTTTGGCTGTAGTCATGGATGTTGGTAGATGGTTTTGGGGATACGTTGTTCCTTGCTTGGCTAGTTTATCTACTCTTTGCTTCCCTGGGGTCTTAACAAGTCGTGCTGTCCACTGTAGTGTGAGTTTGACAGCACGGCCAGTGCGGAAGTTTGTAGCACTTTTTACTAGGGCTTTTTAAGTACGAGTTTTGTGTGTTTCAGTGTTTCATGTAGCAGACAGATTTAGCCCCAGCGACAACAAGAACATCCGTTAATTTTCCCGGTGTGATAAAAAAATCAATAGCTTTTATAAGATAAGATAAGATATAACTTTATTAGCCCTTTAAAGGCACATTTGATGGTTCGTATGTGCAGCATAACAAAACAGTATAGACAGTTACGACATTAGTTATTACAAACATCGAGACTCATCACAGCATCAATAATAATAAAAATATTTTATTATTATTATTATTATTATTATTATTATTATTATTATTATTATTAAATAATAACAATAACAATAACAATAGTAATAGTAATTATTATTATCAGTGTTATTATTTAAAGAATAATAGTAGCTTGCATAACAGCTTGGTCTGAAATAGAAAATTGTATTACATTTTTTTTTTACAAAAGTTTAAGTGCTCTAGGCAGAAACGAATTTTTGTATCTTTCAAGTCTACGTTGTAAGGCTCTTGGCCTCCCTGAGCGCTCTGAAAAACTTAACTGGCTATAAAGAGGATGGTTTTTATCTTTTAAAATTGAAACAATCTTAATTTGACATTTACATAAGTATAGCATAGGTAGTGGAGTTGGGCTTCTATTGTTACATATTCTGCCTCATAATTTGAACAAATTGCTCCACAGGCATTTGATTGGTCTCTACGAGTGCCATCTGGTAATTGTATGTTTGAAACATAACCAGCATTTAATGTATCTTTAAAGGCTGAACTATCTGCGTATACTAGGATTGATTTATCTGGGTGTTGGTCTATAGTTCTTTGTGCAATATTCACGATATTCTCTATCAGTTGTGTCTTTATCTCAGGTGTTACTTAACTCGTGTGTGACGGAATGTCATGATCAAACTGTGAGATAGGTTATCTTTTTTCTGGGAGGAGATGTTTATCTCTGAGTTTATCGGCTGTATCTAGAATAGAATCCTTTGGAGCATTGATGTTGGATTCCATCGTGTCGCGAGTTTGCATTGTGTTCTTGGCGCCTGTATCGTTCAAGGGTTTTCATGGCAGTATTCTCCGTAGTATCAGTGTTAAACTGGTATGAATTTCACATACGGCAGTTGGTGTTGTTCTCAGTGCCCCATATATAAAAAACAGCGCCTGATTCTGCACTGTATCTAGATTCTCCAATGATTTCTTGCTACAAATAGACTGGAGACCAAGATCACATTCTAAGAATTACCTGACTTAGCTTAGATAGAGTTGGCGGAGGGTATTTTTGCCGGCTCCCCATGAGGCGTTTCTTTGCATTGTCTTCCACTTTTTCAAGATGTTGTGTGGGTGTCATTTGTGTCAAGTGTGATCCCTAGCTACGTTGGTTGTTCTGCTTTTTTAAGTTCTGTGTCTTGACAAATAATCTTTGGTTGGTATTGGGCTATCTTGTATCTATTTAGAAAAAGTGTGTCGACAGATTTATTTTTGGCAATTTATCAAAAGTTTCCATTCATTGCAGCATCAATCAAATCTTGCCAGGTCTTCATTACGCCTTCTTGCCCTTATTCTTGGGTTATTACGAGTTTGCCGAATTGCAAGATCGTCTGCAAATACAGCCTTTTCTGTCTACAGGACTTCAGGGAGGTCGTTAATAAATAGAAGAAACAATTTACAGCTCAAGGATGGTCCTTGTGGCAGTCCTTCTAGATTTTCTTTGGATAAGTACCACTATTTAGTTTTGTTTGAATCGTTCTGTCTGTAGGAAAAGACATTATACACTTGTACATTTTCCCATGTACTCCTAGCGACATTATTTTCAGGACAAGAGCTTTTGGTCAGACTTTGTCGTAGGCGTGGTGTAGGTCGACAAAGCTACTGTTGTGATTCCTGGCCTGAAGCCTGCGTGAGTGTTGTTGAGAATATTGGATACTTCTAGCCACCAGTAGGATCTGTGGTTTCCCATCCCTCTCCATAAGTTTTCCTATACATGATGTTTGTGATATACGACGATAGCTTTGAACATCTTCTGGCACTTTAGCTTTCTTCAAAATTGAGAACAGTAGAGCATTTTTCTTGGTTATGGGGATTTTACATCATTGCCAATTCGCATTTATTAGATACAGAAGTGTCTCTTTCCTTTTTTCGTTGTGCATTTTGTCAGGGCCAGATGACTTGCTTGCTTTAGGCTTTTGAGGGCGTTTTGAAGTTCCAATGCGGTAAACTAACACTCAAATACTGATCTGTTTACCGATGGTGCATGTTCCACTTCTTTCAATTTTGTTTTTGGGGTGTTTTAGTTGCTTGTTTACCTGTGAACGTTTTGTGTTCAATATCACAGCTTTCTTCTGATGCTCTGTTCTAGTTTCTCCGTCTGATATCATTGGTTTTGGGTTTGTTCCCCTATTTTGACCACTGAGGTTATTCAGTAGGGCCCAGGCTTTTGGCTCCACCTTTAGAGAGATCAAGTTCAGCACACGAGTTTGCCCATTTGTGCTGTTTGGCTGTCTTCAGGGTCCGTTTTACTTGAGCACTGGTTCTGTTATGTCTTGCTTTGTGTTCTGGTATGCGATCTATTTCAAAAGTTTGTATTGCTTCCTCTCTTCCTAAATCATGTCGTTCCAAAAAGGAGTTGTTGTGACAGCCTAATGGTAGATTGACTTGTGCAACCCTCAATATTGCCTCTGTGGTGTTTTGATTGAGTGTCTGCTCATTATGTATTTCTGTCAATATTGCTTCAATGCAGGTCTGAGGTTTGTCGGTACAGCTTCCTGTTTGCTTTTTTATAGCTCCACCTTGTTCTTCTTGGAAATTTCTTTTTCTGTTTATTTTTTTTTTGTTGCTGTTGTTTTTTTGTTGTTTTTTTTTGTTTGTTTGTTTTTTTGTGTTTTTTTTTTTTTTTTTTTTGGGGGGGGGGGGGGGGCAGACGTGACGGTTGTTAGAATGGGTCTGTGTTCACTTTCCAAGCGGAGTTTTTGAGAGGAGTAGAGAGGGGGTGAAAGAGAGTAAAACACGGATACATTTTCTGTGCGTGTCTGAGTGTTTGCATGATGGAAAGGTAGAGACTGTAACAGTTATCAAATAAGTCGTTCCTCCCAGCAAAAAAATCGGTTAATATATGAGCATGCGTGCCCTCATGCAAGGGTCAAGTCAGGTAGCGCCTCTGTTGCCATGTAGCGCTCTGAGTCTCCCAGACTGGGTAACTTGCGCTATAATTACCCCGGCCAGACTCCAGACGGCTGTAGTCGCCCCAGCTAGTCCAGTGTGTGTGTGGGTGTGGGTGGGTGTATGTGTGTGTGCGTGTGTGGGTGCGTGTGTGCGTGTGGGTGTGTGCTTAACTTAGCTCTCCAGGTAGTGAGCTGCTGATGCAATGCCTGACGGTAACTAATTGATGTGGCGATCAGCCCAGTCCCGCCAAGATTCCTGGCCCGTTCCGCCGTCTGACGTCTCAATGAGTGAGTGAGGGAATGCAGCCAGTGCAGGCCAAAGATCTTTGGTCCAAGAACATGAATCTTCCAGCTAGTTTTACGTCGCCTATGTCTAAAAAAAGATCGAGAGGCTCTTTTCCACGGTACTAGAGTAAACGTAGACGAGTGTGAAAAAAGGAGGGCGAAATGGCTCAAGTGGAAGAGCATTAGACTCCTATTTGGGCGGTACCTGGTTCGAATCAACAATCGGGCTTTTTTTTATTTGTCAATACTGGTACCCTACTGGTTGGGTCGGTACTGTAATCATGTGAGTGGCTGAAACTTTACTTGGTATTGAGAGCTCATAACATTAAATATTTCAGGTGCGAGTTTTGGGACCGTCGCAGTATACGAGATCCTTTCTTAGCAACCTAGGAAACGGCCAACTCGTAAAGACAGACAGAGAGAATAGAGACATAGAGAAAAAGTTAGAAGGGGGGGGGGGGGGGGGGGAGAGGGCTGGGGGGGGGGGGGGGGAGGGGGGGGTAGACAATGAGAGAGAGGGGAGAGAGGGGAGATTATTTCCTACGAAGAAATTACACGATCAAGGAGTTTCAACATTTTGCGTATCCCACGACCATACTCGTACGCTTTGCCTAACAATAAAAAATTCCAAAAAAAATGTAGATACAAATTTAGGCATTTCGTTCTCCAATGCCGCAGTTTATCGTTAATGTTGGTAACCTTTTCAAGCGTTAGGGGTTAATCAGGCATACAAACTATCTTTTCCTAATATGTCTGGTGTCTCATGAGTAATATCGCTGTCATCATTCAAAAACAACTCGGAATATAATACACTTCGCGCTGAACACAATCGACAATAAATATAATTACAACGTGAATATCAAAACGTCCAACATATCCTGCATTGGGCTGCCTTGCTCGACATGCAGTCTACCACACACAACAGGCTAATCTGAAAAACTCATTTTTAGAAAGGAATTCAGATTGTTTCTGATAGGCAGAATTGTAACCAATTCACGACTGTCGACAAAAACCTACAAAAAGAATAACTCGTACATTTATAATTATCTTTTACAATCTCTATAGCTTTTGTGCACGGTTTGAATTTTGGAAGCAAATTAATTTTGTCTGCACAACTATACAGTAAACCTGTCTCTTGATATTGTCTCCGGTAATCGCCACCCAGAGGAAACTCTAACACGCTTGAACAATTCCATATCTCGCCTTAATGTACATGGTGTGTGGAGACTTAAACATCATACCGAGAAAAGCCTCACATGGCGGCGCTGCGCTCCTGCGGGAGCTAAGAGTTGAGTTGAGTTGGTTTTAACGTCCTTAACGTCCAACATCAGCATTATATAGGCTATATTGTAGACGGGCCCCAAGACGAACGTCTGACAATTTTATGTAACACACTAGACAGGGCGGGGATACCATGACTCCTGTCTCAGCCGGTCACATTATATTGACACCGACCCAACCAGTAGGGAACGCAACAGCCAGGATTCGAACGTCTGTGTCTTATGGGAACTGAGAACATAATGACACTGACGTCACCTTCTCGTTATTTTGGTTCATTTTTCACAAGGTTTATGGCTGCTTCATAAGCTGGTTCATTAAATGACAAGATTACAAACTTTCCCTGTGTAGTGTAGGGTCAACTTCAGACACAGAGAGTCTGGACCGAGCTCTCACAGTGCACATCGATTTGAACGTTCACCATTCCTGACCTCGGCCAAAGTGTTACCCTGGCAGCTTTTGATAAAGCTACAATTAAAATAATACAGAAAGAGATTGAGGTTGAGGTTATCCGATTTAAAAGCGTATGCGGTCTAGCGTCAATCATATGTACCTCACACTCACGTGAGCTACAAGTAAAATAATAAGGAAAGAGATTGAGGTTGAGGCATAGATATATAACTGGTATTTATATATACATGTATGGGTTGAGGTTATCCGATTTAAAAGCGTAGCAGCCTCTATGCTTCGTCTCTCTCAGCACAGGTAGAGAAGTCCAGGACTTGAGCTGTTCACGTTACGTCAAACTGCGCAGGGATAAGGGCTCACCATAGATCTATAAATAGCTATTTATGTATGGAACAGCTAGGACCCGTCGTCTGGCACCGCGATTCTCAACTGACATTGACTGCATTGCTCACGTAATCAGCGCGTCTCTTTAGGTCTGGGCTTTTCTCATCGCTCGTTGACTCCATGTTGACTTAGTGCAGGCTAGAGCTTTGATTGGATGTTTGGGCACATTGCGCTACCTGCGCTGCTGCTGTGCCAGTGATAGGGATACACAATGCAGTCAATGTCAGTTGAGAATCGCGGTGCCAGACGACGGGTCCTAGCTGTTCCATACATAAATAGCTATTTATAGATCTATGGTGAGCCCTTATCCCTGCGCAGTTTGACGTAACGTGAACAGCTCAAGTCCTGGACTTCTCTACCTGTGCTGAGAGAGACGAAGCATAGAGGCTGCTACGCTTTTAAATCGGATAACCTCAACCCATACATGTATATATAAATACCAGTTATATATCTATGCCTCAACCTCAATCTCTTTCCTTATTATTTTACTTGTAGCTCACGTGAGTGTGAGGTACATATGATTGACGCTAGACCGCATACGCTTTTAAATCGGATAACCTCAACCCATACATGTATATATAAATACCAGTTATATATCTATGCCTCAACCTCAATCTCTTTCCTTATTATTTTACTTGTAGCTCACGTGAGTGTGAGGTACATATGATTGACGCTAGACCGCATACGCTTTTAAATCGGATAACCTCAACCTATTCATCGTGCTTTTTTTCCAATTTATCTCTTCATGACTATGTCATATATTGATAATTCATATAGCAAAAGTTAGTATTTTTATACATTTCTTTCTTAGACGCACTGGTTAATACTTTCCTTATGCATTGCTACTTTGTCTTTCTTTTGTCCCCTCCCAAACCGAGCCGGTCCATTTGCCTGGTATCTGTGTATATATGATTGGCTGGCCGGCCCCGTGTCCCCGAGCCCCCGTCCCTGGAGGCGACACGTCGGGCCCCGTCACAGAGCAGTGATGGATGGCCCGAACAGTAATGAGTTTTCGGGATTAGCTCCAGGAATATCGGCCAAAAGCGGCCAAAAGCGGCGTAACGGAACCCTAACGGAGCCCAGGCGGAGGGTCTCTCCCCGCTAAAAGTCGGGATCAAGCGATTAGTGACCTCAGGTCTCCTCGCTGTCTGACTGTCTGCGCGAACCGACAGGGGGGAGGGGGATATAGTATTTATTGCACGGAGAGGGGGGAATATATTATTTATTGCACTGAGAGGGGGGAATATATTATTTATTGCACTGAGATGGGGGAATATATTATTTATTGCACTGAGATGGGGGAATATATTATTTATTGCACTGAGAGGGGGGAATATATTATTTATTGCACTGAGAGGGGGGAATATATTATTTATTGCACTGAGAGGGAGGGGGGAATATATTATTTATTGCACTGAGAGGGAGGGGGGAATATATTATTTATTGCACTGAGAGGGAGGGGGGAATATATTATTTATTGCACTGAGAGGGGGGCTCAGCAACCTGTCATTCTTCTTTAAATTGAGCTTTGTTTAAAAAAGATGAAACTAAATATTCGTTTCTACACATCTTCAAAAAAGTTTGAGCGGGCATTTAGTACTTAGTACTCGCGTTTGACTCCTTCAAAAATATTTAATTCGATGACAGGTTAATATTTAAGTTAAAGGGTCAAATATTAGGCTAACTCAAACTCTGTCACTGTAACACAGTGTAAACAGAAGTATGTTTATATGTTAAATAACAACGGAGTCTCGCGATAGAAATCGCAGAAATACAGTAGAGAAGCAAGTGACACGACGCTCTTTAATACAATCATCGGACTTTAGTTTTCAAAGAAATTTATCTCACACTTCCATCATAACGCTGAATGGAGTTTGCTGAGAAAAAAAAATGCTTAGAAGTTGAGAGAGCCTCAAGAATGAATAGACACTTTTATTAAAAATTAATGCATATTTTTTGTAGCGACTGTAATGTATAACTAATGGAGAATGCAGTGTAATTCAGTGTATAACTAACGGAGATGTGAAGTGGCAACCACGACAAGTTGAGAATAACGTATCCTGATTAGCACACAAATAGGCCTAGAAACTCATCCATGTCACATTCGTGCAGAATAACATCCATTCTCAATGAGACGCAGTGTGCAGACATAGACACAGATTTCCATAATTCTTCGGCAGACAAGATGTTTCTTCTTTGTGATCAAGTAAAAGCGAAAGTTATCATTTTTTTTTCGCCAGCATAGGTGTCTGAGATGTTCTTATTGTGCCCCCCCTCTCCCTTTCCTCCTTTCTTGGTACCCCCTCATTGCATTTCATTAACTTTATTCTCGTTTTTGATAGATCCAAAAGCTTCACGGCCTAAGTCCGCTCTCCTTTTCTAACCAGAGCAAAAATAGTTTGTCTGGTAAAGCAACGGAGATTATGCTTGTGTCCTTTTAGAGTCTGTGTCTTATGGGAACTGAGAACATAATGACACTGACGTCACCTTCTCGTTATTTTGGTTCATTTTTCACAAGGTTTATGGCTGCTTCATTAATTGCCACCTTCCAATATTTTATTACAAACTTTTCCTGTGTAGTGTTGGGTGAACTTCAGACACAGAGAATCTGGACCGAGGTCTCACAGTGCACATCAATTTGAACGTTCACCATTCCTGACCTCGGCCAAAGTGTTACACTGGTAGCTTTTGATAAAGCTACAAGTAAAATAATACAAAAAGAGATAAAGGTTGAGGTTATCCGATTTAAAAGCGTATGCGGTCTAGCGTCAATCATATGTACCTCACACTCACGTGAGCTACAAGTAAAATAATAAGGAAAGAGATTGAGGTTGAGGCATAGATATATAACTGGTATTTATATATACATGTATGGGTTGAGGTTATCCGATTTAAAAGCGTAGCAGCCTCTATGCTTCGTCTCTCTCAGCACAGGTAGAGAAGTCCAGGACTTGAGCTGTTCACGTTACGTCCAACTGCGCAGAGATAAGGGCTCACCATAGATCTATAAATAGCTATTTATGTATGGAACAGCTAGGACCCGTCGTCTGGCACCGCGATTCTCAACTGACATTGACTGCATTGCTCACGTAATCAGCGCGTCTCTTTAGGTCTGGGCTTTTCTCATCGCTCGTTGACTCCATGTTGACTTAGTGCAGGCTAGAGCTTTGATTGGATGTTTGGGCACATTGCGCTACCTGCGCTGCTGCTGTGCCAGTGATAGGGATACACAATGCAGTCAATGTCAGTTGAGAATCGCGGTGCCAGACGACGGGTCCTAGCTGTTCCATGGACTGGCTCACCATCATACACAATGGCTTGTACAGTTTTGGCCAGCCGGGTTTTTTTTTTATTTTGTTTTGTTGTTGTTGTTCTTTGTTGTTTTCTTGTGTTCGGGATTTTGTTTGTTTGTCTGGTGAGGGTTTTTGTTTTGTTTTTGTTTTTAGTTCCAAAGCTTGGTTTTTTTTATTTGGGGTTTTTTTTTTTGTATGCGGAGTTTCGTCGCAGTCGAGTTTCGTTTTATGAGGTGGCGGGGAGTTAAAATTTATTGATTCTACCTCGGCGGATGTGGTTTTATCAGGAGTTAAGTAACCTAGTTGGGTGTCATGAGCTCCCCTCTTATAAAAGGTTTTGATACGCGCATCAAACTCTAGCAGACCAACGAGTTGTGCTAAACAGACATATCTAATGTTTACAAGGGAACATGAAGCACGCAGCCGGAAACAATTCTCTACACAGTGACTTCATGGCGGTTATTGCTTGGTAACAGAGCGCGCGTCTTCCAACAAAGGGGGATAACCTTTTTTTGGGCATTCACAGAAACAAATGGCAAGCTGTTGTGATGTCTGCTGGAGATCCTATCGACGAACATGGCGACGGATACAAGTAACAAGTAACAAGTAACAGTCCAGAAGTGTTTTTCCCATCATGAGGTTTTCCTATTGGATGATGCCCAGGAAGTCATGAAACGATAACATCCCTTCCTACTTCCTCACAACAGCTGTGCTTGATGCCAATCCTTTGAAATGAAAGTCGGCATGTGCTGCGAGTGGCTCAGTAGGCAGGGCGGCCAGTCTTCAGGTGGTGGGTGGGAAAACCCGCGACAGTAGTCCCGCACTCAAACTCACACATACACAGAATGTGGCATCATGTCGCCAATACAATGTGTTTAAAAAACGTAAATGTTTGGTCCCGGTATTAGAAATTTGTTACACTGAAAACACTAATTATTTCATTGGCATTGTTTCTGCTTCTGTCGATTTTCTGTTGGGGCTGGTCGTGGTGTTTATTTTCTTAAATGTTTTGCTTGTGACTTAAATACGTAAATGGAGCTTTGTAATAGATCAAAAGGAAAATATAACTTACAAATTCTCGTCTTGTTTCTTGGTTGACATTTCACCATTGTGTAAGATATTTGACATAACAAGAAAGGTTTCCTTCTTTTCATTACAACTTCTTGTCTTTCGATATGAAAAAAGTGTTGTTTTTTTTCGTGTTTTTTGTGTTGAAAGAGATTTTCTTCCCTTTCAATTGTTCATACCAAGAATAACCTATAACATAACAAGTATTAATAGTTTTGGAAAACTGTAAACCATTGTAGTCCTCGATGCTTGACTGTACAGTCTCAAAAAATGACTGATGGTAAAGAGGGCTTAAAACATTTTCCTCCATTTATTTCCCTTGTAAACCCCAATATTACCTATTTTTTCTTACCTTAAAACTATTTTGGGTAGGTCTTGCTTATGTTGATATGTTTTTTTAGATACGCATACGAAAAACAACCGAGCTTTATTCTTGGCAAATACCCACGAATGGCAGTAGAGCACAATACAGCTTAGCGAAGCATTATGAAACAGTCACTTATTTCTCCTAAAACATATTTGAAATCGCCTCATCATTTTTATTAGAAAACTGTTGTCCTGTTCCAAGACAGTGAACATTGAGATCAATTTATAACAAACTTAGCTCTGTTCTCATTTTCCACTAAACAGAGGTGCGGAAAGCTATACATCGATGCACATTGATAATTTGTATACCCCACTTTAACCCTTACTGAAAAATCGTGTTTTCTTGGTGACATTTTTTTGGAAGCCTCTATTTTGACGCATGCGTTCCATGGTGTTTATTTTGCTAGCTAAAGACTCAAAATACCATAACTAAAACTTATTTAAAAATTCTATTCAATGTTACCTGAATATGAAACGGGTATAAAGATAAGTGAAAAACTCAAATTCAGTTTACATCTAAATCTAAAGATCATCTCTTTCACGATGAAGACTTCAGACAGAAATCTCAAACATTAAATTTTCGAGCTAAGAACGTTTTGAGGACCACAGTGAATTAAATTCAAAGTCCAGTTCAATGGCGGGTTAAAGTTTCAATCTGTAGGTCAACAACGTAGTTCGAAGTATGAAAATTGAGGATGACTATTGGGATCGGTGTTTAAAGAGCAAAATGGACTTACTTGAAACATATGTTAATGTGGAAGCCTTGGCGGTGCCGTGTTAATGTGACTAATTAAGGCAAACCAAGCAAAGACCAGGGTCTGTTCTTTTTTTTTTTAATCAGATCAAATTTTGTTTCAATTTTTTTTTCAGTCACTGCATTTGTGCGCTAGAGGATGTTTTCGTATTAAATTTGAAAAATGAGAAAGAATTGTTTAAAATGTCAAGTTTAAAAAACCACTGGAAACGGTAATTTTGGGGGTTACATATTGAACATACAGGATCTTTTGGAAATAAATAAACAACATTCTTTAGAATGTAATCAATTTGGACATTAACATTTTTCTTTAAATCTATTCACCATGTCGAAGTTGGTTGGTTGGTTGGTTGGGTTTTAACGTCCAACGTCAGCAACTTATAGGCTATATCGTGGACGGGCCCCAAGACGGACGTCTGACAATTTTATGTGCTGCCACACACGAGACAGGGTGGGGATACCATGACTCCTGTCTCAGCCGGTCACATTATACTGACACCGACCCAACCAGTAGGGATTGCAACAGCCAGGATTCGAACTCGGGACCTTTTGCGTCGGAAGCCGATGTTCTACCCCTGGGCCACCGCGCCCCCCACCATGTCGAAGAACTGTGTCGAAGTTTCAAAGTCCAATCAACTTCATGTCACAAGATTGAGTATTATTTTTCAAGGAAATATTATTGGCGAGAGAAACTAAACTTTTAGATAGATAGATAGATAGATAGACAGACAGACAGACAGACAGACAGACAGACAGACAGACAGACAGACAGACAGACAGACAGACAGACAGACAGATAGACAGATAGATAGATAGATAGATAGATAGATAGATAGATAGATAGATAGATAGATAGATAGATAGATAGATAGATAGATAGATAGATAGATAGATAGAGATAGATAGATAGATAGATAGATAGATAGATAGATAGATAGATAGATAGATAGATAAGTAGATGGATAGAATTTTTAAAAACAGAAATCTCTGGCAGTACATGCAGCGGTGTTATACGTTCAGATCCCTACTAAGGCTACTGTTAAATGGTACAAATCACGCTTAACGGGGTGTCTAAGTTTAAGACACGGTTGTAGCTTCTAGCCTCTTCCCGTTGTTATAGCATTACAATAAGGCTAAAGTCATGTGTAAATTAACAAGGTTCAGACATACAGAAAAAAAAATCAGAAAGGTAAAAAAAAAGGAAGCAGGCACAGGCCATATTTACAGGTGACCTGAGGTG
>RQTK01000012.1:115487-153041 GCA_003991915.1 Elysia chlorotica
GATGATGATGATGATGATGATGATGATGATGATGATGATGATGATGATGATGATGATGATGATGATGATATGGATGATGATGATGATGATGATGATGATGATGATGATAATAATAATAATAATAATAAATTAACTACTGCTGAGGTAGTAGGAATGGCTATGGTGGGTAGGTGGTGGACTTTGGAGCTGCAATAGCCACGGTAGTATAGGAATTGTGGAACAATACTTACTTAATTAGAATACCAATAGGGTAATACCCCCGGTTTTAACTATACACCTCTATTAGCTGCGCCTCTTTCATCAATCTCCCACCTCACATTAAAAATAAAATTAAATGTATAAACCTAACCTTACCCGCCCCCCTAGCGTAGAAGGCAAGGTTTGTCTTCTCTGTCTCAACCTATCCTCTCTTTCCACTTTAGAACCTCCGAACTTAGGGAACCCCATACATAAGAGGACCTAGTCTCGTAGTAATAAAATGGACTAGCATAGGATCTATCATGTCTTGCCTTCCTGATGAGTTTTTGTCTTCTGTCAGCGCCGCCTGTCGCCGTATAGGACCCTCCAGGGGAACCTAGGAGACGTTAAACCCGGAGAGAGGGAGAGAACTCTCTCCATCGCTCTATAGAGAACATTTCGTACGGAAAAGAGACGAAGAGCAATACTGTGACGGCGTGAAAGGATCAGTTTGGAGGAAGGATGTCTAGACAGTGGACAGTTAACATGCTGAGTAATGCATAAAGCCATAAAAACGATGGGATTTCCCCGTTGAACGGTGCACAAAGGTAAAACTGAGTGGGACTTCCCCATCAAGTATACTTAGATGCGGAGAATGTCACTGAAAAACTGGGATTTTCTAAACCGCAAACTAGGCAAATAGATGAGATCAGCAAGTTTGTCTCAGCTGATCCACGCAGGTGTTGGTGGTACCAGTAGACTAAATAATCATAGGATACAATTGTAGCTTTTTCTCAAAGAAAAGCTTTCCACTAAACAGGAAGCCACATGCATCTCCAAAAATCCTGGAGCCAAAATTATTCCATTTGCTAGGTACCCATCACTTTAACTAAGTACTAAAACTAAGAGAAGCAATCCGTTTTTCTGAGTTAGAACAATTTATTAATTTTGAACTTTTTTTTTAATTGCACACCACGACAAAAAAAATAAATGCTAAACGTTCTGTTGTTTCCAAAATTGTTGAAAATGTCAGATTTTCACTTGTTTACGCAAGTAAATTTTTTTGCGAGTTTGTCTCCTTAAATGCTAAATATTCGTCAGTGGAATTTCTCCACATGCCCTGTAAAGTGGCAAAACTTCAAGATGCGACTAGAGAGCAACATGTTTTTAAAATACATGCATGTACATCTTTATACTAAGGCTTCAGTTATTCACCCCCGATCTCAGAATAACCAAAAGGCTGCCCAAATTTTATTCTCATCCTCTCACCCTCACCCCCAGGGTGAGAATAACAAAAAGGCTGCCCACATTGTATTTTCATCCTCTCACCCTAACCCTTACACCTCTAAAATATAGATCTAGACCAGACTCATTGTTTTAAAACTACTCAGTTCAGAACAGACATTTTGTTATTGTTTTTGTTGTTGTTGTTGCTGTTGTTGTTGTTGTTCTTCTTCTTCTTCTTCTTCTTCTTCTTCTTCTTCTTCTTCTTGTTCTTCTTCCTGTGTTGTTGTTGTTGTTGTTGTTGTTGTTTGTTGTTGTTGTTGCTGTTGCTGCTGCTACTGCTGCTGCTTATTCTTTCCTTTATTTTTATTTGAGCTTGGATGTTTGGTAGCAGAGCCAAACACCCTATAGATCTAGATTATATGTCCAGATTAAAAGATCTAACTTGTAGATATTATAGATTTTGAACCTAAATCGAAATCTAGTTGAAATTTGAGAATGCTCACTAGATTCTTCTACTGTACCAGAAATCTTGATCTAGGTTCGGGAGGAGAAAGAAGAATTTGGGTGGAGAAGTTAGTGAGATTCAAAATGGAGAGAAAAGGGGGTAATGATACAATTGTAAAGATAGATCTACACACGGTATATATGTAGTAAAAAATCAACAAATCTTGTCCATACTGTCTAAAGGTGTATCATTGAGAGGGGGGTGAGAATAACATTTTTAAAAGGTTTTCACTGTTCTCACCCACAGGGGTAACAATAACTAAACCTGGGGGTGAGAATAATGAAACCTGTTTATTCGCACCTCGGGGATGAGAAAAATCACGCCGTGAACACAATCGAAAATCTGGGGTAATTATCCGTTCGTTTGTCAGCCTTAACCGTCTTGGGCAAGACAGGCAAGAAATTTAATGAATTCTGTTAATTTAATGGAAAATGGTTTGCTCTATTTTTTTTATACGTGGCCGATGATAATTTTAAAATGTTGACCAAAAGCATCCACACTGAAACAAAAAGAAGTTTATGGACAAGAAAACATGCACAAACTATTCATTAGCAGTTGACAAGGTCACCGAGTGACTGAGTCGCCGCTGTCCATTCACATGATTGGTCGATCCAATTGTTGTTTTCAATACCGAAACACAGATTGAAAACAGTCCTGGCTCAGTTCACATGATTGTAACAGACAGTGCAGTCATTGTACGAATATAAACTATATATTTGAAATAGTTGTACATTAATGAATCGCAGATTATGTTTCTTGTTGCCTTCAAATTTAAATGAACGTGGATATCGTTTGACATTTTGCCTGAAATAAAAGACGCAATGGTTCGTCCTAACCTTCTCTTTCAATGTCGAGGTTTTAGAAACAGTAAATAATTCACGTACATTGTATTATCTACGACGGTCGGTGCCAGGCGTCCACGTATCCTTTGTCGTCGTGAGGTCTGATGTTTACGCATTGGTGACAGGCTCTGACGTCAGCCAAGCTCATTTCCGGAGGTTATATCCAGGACTCCGCATTCAGCAGGGGGGGGGGGGGGGGGGGGGCGGGACAAAAAAAAAACGTGGGCGCGCGGACGCCGGCCAGGGCGGCTGGGGGGGGGGGGGGGGGGGGGCGTGTCCGCTGAACAATCAAACCATACCTACCCAATGACCAGACGCTCTCAGGCTATGCTTCCGTTGTTTTATGGTCTGTAATCAATCACCTTTTCCTTCTCTGTGTTCCTGATGACAATTATGACATTTACTCCATATATTGGCTGTTAGTTAACTTTTTGATATTACCGTTGGACTTGGTTCTTCACTATTTTCGACGAATGAAAAGACACATATCACACATCATGCTCGTGTTCTCTCAGTTATTACCTATTTATAGAGATAGTCACGTAGATACGAGTGTTTTCCAATACATTTGTAGAAAGTTATTTTAAAATCATCATTTAGGTTACACTTTACTTACCACATTGGAAACCCGCCATGTCTGCATATAATTATAGTCATGCTGTATGGAGGCGCTTTATCGCTGAGTCACTCTTCTTAAACTCAAATGCTTTGAGAACCTAGTGTGTTCATAAAATAAGACCTTGTTTAGTTGATTCTACCATACCACCCATATATGTATATATATAGATAGATATAGATATAGATATAGATATAGATATATTACATAGATGTATTTTTGAGCCTATCTTTATATTCTAAATTGGAGTATGCAGTTCTGTTAACCCACTTATTTTTAAATTGTCTATCTCCTATTTCTTTTCTCTTCGTCCATATTACTTTTCTCTGTTGTGATCAGCAAATAAAGAAGTTTCCTGCATCTAAGTATTTGTCTAGCGCCTCAGCGTCTGAAATCGATGCTCACGGCTTGACTTTCCAGACGACCTCTGACCTCTAGGTGTCGGCCATTTTGCTTGGCCCGAGATCGCGTCACTGGCTGGGTGTTCCTGTGTCGATCGCGTTGGTTTGATTTTTGTATGAATGGTTAGAACTTCTATTTGCATTTCTTTCTGTCTGTGTTTGACTTGTGCTTAATGTGCCTCTCCCCACTGGAAGCATGCTGTTATCATTATTCATACGGCCTTTACAGGAATAATTATGATAATTGTAACCCCATGCTGTGTGTAATTGATACAATTTACTGCACATATCGACCTGTCTCTATGAGATACAAGTAACCAGAACAGAATAGCCGCGCCAAAAAAATGTGTATCTGTTGCCGAGAACGAATGACGTATTTGTTTTAATCATTTTTTCTGGTGGGGCAAATAAAAAAAAAACGTGCATGGTGTGAAACGTTCTCAATGTCGGCAGCACCTAGTACGCAATGCAGCAAGTTCGTAAAAACCAACAAAGAAGGTGATAGTAATTTATTTCTTTGCTGCTGCTGTTGGAGTTGTTGTCGTTTTTGTTGTCTCTTGAGGAAAGTTGTTTAGTTTATTGGTGTACTTTAAAATTGCGTGTCTCTCTGAGTTTAGTTATAGTTTATTGGTGTACTTTAAAATTGCGCCTCGTTTGATAAAGATGTAGTCAGCGCTTTTGGTACAAGAAAGAAAGCGTGCGTGTTGCTTTATCACGTGTGTGAGCAGTTGGTGAGATAGCCGCTACTGCTTTCTTTCTGAGGACCAGTGATATTCCAATTACATGTATATACTAGATGTGCTAAGCAACGTGTCGATCACTAGACAGACAGGAAGCGACTGCCAGTCGAGATAAGACACCCACTCGCAGCATTTACACATACGCCTCGGTTTTATTTGATTTATTATTTATTTAAGCTAGAGGAACCATAATGAGAGCACAGCGATATGAGTGGTGTTAGCTATGTTGAGGAGGGCGCGGTGGTCGAGGGGTAGAACATCGGCTTCCGACGCAAAAGGTCCCGAGTTTGAATCCTGGTTGTTGCGTTCCCTACTGGTTGGGTCGGTGTCAGTATGATGTGACCGGCTGAGACAGGAGACATGGTATCCCCGCCCTGTCTCGTGTGTGGCAGCACATAAAATTGTCAGACGTCCGTCTTGGGGCCCGTCCACAATATAGCCTATATAGTGCGGCTGTTGGACGTTAAACCAACCAAACCCAACCCAAGCTATAATGAGTCTTAGCCATTGTACATTCACTTGCTTAGCTTCACGGTACATGTATTTAAGTCAATGAACAGTGTGTAGAAATTCACTGGAGAGCTAGATAACAGAGAGCTTTCAGAGAAGAAACACCCCTTTTCGCAAGTGAACAAATTATAATTATGAAATATATATTAATACTGTTCGCTTCTATTGCGATCAGAAAGTATACATTCCCAGTAAAATTTAATTAAATCGACGGTCAAGTCAAACAACAACAAAAAATAAACAGGAAAGGTAGTAAAAACAACTCGAGCAAACCGTTTACTGAATGATTATCACACGTTTCTAGTCGACATTAACATCTCGTCTCGCAAGTCCAGCCTCAGAGCTCGCACAAAGATGTTAGTGCAGAGGTCAATGCTTCAGAGGTCAAAGGTTAGGGCTTACACTGGTCTATGCCGTCTTGTACTACGACCTGAGAGGTCATTTTATTTTATGTACGCTTAGACTACGACGCGTCTGTGGACTCTCTCCAGAGTTTCAGAGCGAGATTTGACAAGTAAAATATGCCTTGGAGAGGCGTGGTTATTTTCCATGCTGCTCTTTGGGCAAAAAATCAAAGGGTCACACAAACTCTTCTTGTGACGTATAACTATTTGTTTCGCAAATCTCTGCTGTACTGCGGAAATCTCACAAACAGTTCAAGGTAACGCCCGCTGTACTGCGGAAATCTCACAAACAGTTCAAGGTAACGCCCGCTGTACTGCGGAAATCTCACAAACAGTTCAAGGTAACGCCCGCTGTACTGCATGAATCGCACTGATATAACGGGTCTCTAAAGGCGCCGCATTCTGTCGTAAGGAAAACTTTAGTTAGCGTGATAGCATTATAGATGACCGTAATTTTAAAAATGTTTAAGATGTCAATTTTTTTAATCGATTTTGCTCATTTTACATGAATTATTAATGTATGCATGTATTAATATTGAGTTGTTTAATTTATACGAGTTATATCAATGCTTCAAGAAAAATAGATAATGGGCGTAGATTTGTAAAACTCTCTTTCTGACACTGCTTCTGCTTCTATTTCTGTTTCTATGTGTGTGTGTGTGGGGGTGTGTGTGGGGGGGGGGGGTGTTGGGTGGATGGGTGTGTTTGTGTGGGTGTGCGTGTGTGTGTTTGTTTATTTCGGATAATCTACCACACTGCTAGCCAGTCTGGACAAAAAGTCTTTTTATTCTCCAAGTAAATTGATCAGAACTGGACTAATTTTTCCTATTTTGTGGACATACACATTTTACGCTAATTGCTTTGTTTGATTTTGCACTATAAAAACAAAAATGGGAACCAGTCCTTTTCACGTTGGACTGTGGGATGTTATTATAGTATTAAAACTGAGCAGCTGTAAGCCACCGGGTACAATAGAGACGGGACACGCCAAGAGTTTTACAGATCTAGCCTTGCAGCCAGGGAATCCCATGGGACTTTGCGACAGAGACAAGTTAATGCACGGTAATGGGGACACCCTGGTGCGACTCCTTCCGTATGTCAGACTTTTCCCCCTCAAAATGTTTAAGGGGAGGGGCGGCTTCTGAAATGGCCAGTAGGGTGTCCGATTATTGACTTCCTGATTTTAGTTTCTGCAGTCAGTTCATCCATTTGTGTGGACATATGAACCTCAAAGTTTGTGTTTTGAAGCTGTTGGTTTGTTTTGTTTTGTTTTGTTTTTTTGTTGTTTTGTTTTTGTTTTTGTTTTTTTTTTTTTGGGGGGGGGGGTTGCTGTCATATATTCGTATTTTTGGAAATCCAGTCACTATTTCATGTGACAAATTTTGAGAAAACATCTAAGAAAATCCCTGATTCGACGGTTCTTCCGATTATTTTACTGATTTCTTGTATTTGATTCCTGCCGCTGTTCTAAAGGATCGTGTAGAAATAATCGCAAAGCCATTGGCACTCCATGTCTAATAGTATCATAGAAGACACTCCGCTTTGGGTATAATACATGGGAGATTGACCTACATTCAGTTTGTAAACGTGAAAGGTCCATAACGAGGCGTGGCCAGCGCCTTCAGGTCATCACACAGCCTGGCTGGGCGTCCTTGGGTGGGTGAGACGCTTTGAGATCAGCAGGAGGGTTAAGTTGGTTTTAACGTCCAACATCAGCACTATATAGAGTACAAAGGATGCGTTAACATGAGATGTGGACTGCTCAACCAGTAGCAAGATGGAGCCGGAGAAACGTTGAGTTACTCCAATGGTCTATTCAATGACATATCCACTCGTCTTGCACTCGCAGCAATAGTGTCTGCCTTGTATATTACCACGCCCAGACACTAGAGAATCGTGATACATTTGAATTATTGCACACACAAAAATCCGTTACATAAAACTAACACCACCGCTTAGTGATAAGTTTTAATGTACAAGATTGTACAAAGTCATTGTGTTCCACCTCCGCAGATTTCAACCATCGAGCTAGAGTTATTGAACTTACGCCAAAAGCTATCGCTTAGAACAACAACGATTGATCCTGATTGTCATCACAGCCGGCAGCTGGATTTCTCTCCGTCGCCGCCGCACACGCCGCCTTCCAAACTCATTTCCTGTCGGTAATCATCATTTTGGTAACACTTTCAGCGATCTCTGCCATTCTCTGGTTTGTAGGAATGACCTTTTTCTGGGTCACGCTTGCTGCAGTGTATCAATTTCATCAGAACAAAAGGTTGAAAACCTATACGTAATCCGTTTTTAAGTGAAATGAGCTTTCACAAAGATTTTTTGTTCTGCTTTGTTGGAGACAAGTTATGTTCACTGAGCAGAAACGGCGTCGTGTCATATTTAGTAAGTGCACTCTTTGCGTTTCTTTAAAAGTGCAGGACGTTTAGCAATGCTTTTAGCTTTAAAACCCCGACTGAGGCACACCTTTAAATAGTAAAAACTTCCCTTGATCCAAGTCCATGTTGCACATCAGTAATCGCAAGCTATTATCTTAGAATAAATCGCACAATTCAGTATCTTTCATTCAGCCTAGAACCCCATTCCTTACTGAGCTAGTTCGCTGGCGACTTTCAACTAAGTCATACATCTATATATCTTGCGACCGCAGTCGAACATTAATTTGATATGACTATCTTTTTCCATCTTTCTCCGTCCTCCATTTCACAAGCGAAATTTTCCCTCGATGTGCCTGAGACTTTTTCAAAGTGTACACCCACTCTTCTTTTTCCATATATTTGGTTCCCATAGGATCTGTCCTTGTACGATTTCTTTCTTGTCTCTATGGTGGTTCTTGCTGAATCTAAGACGCCCTTTCTTTATTATAGTTGTGATGCTAGGCAGTTTTCAGTATAGGTCTTTGTTAGGATTTTTAAATCTTGTCCTGGTTATTTTGTACACGCGCCGTCTAGCTTCTTGATTGTTGCGTTTGTCAAGGTCCATAAGGTCTTGTCTTTACATTTCCATATAGGAAATTGATTCCACTGCAACTCTAAAAAAAAACTTCATCTTCAGTTTTTCCTTCAGTGTCGAAAATTCTCCTTTGTCCCGATTGAGGAGCATAATATTCCGTTGTGCAGTTCTGTTTGTATTGCTGGTCGCTCTAGCGCTGTTTGTAAACTTGCGCTAGGTTTAGGTTGTTGGCCATTAATGCCAAGTCATCCGTGAAATCAGCATCGGCCGGAAATTGGTTTTTCTGGGCGTGCTAGGCGTGTCTGCCTCAAGTTCTATCGACTTACATAAATCTTAGGTGGTTTTTGTTTTATCATGTAATAAATATCAGCCGCTTATCATGATTGATGTCTGTCTTTGAAACTTGCATTTCATCAGCAATCCTTTCTTAGTACAATGTAGGGTTCTGGAACAATGCTGTACACAGTTTGTGTAACTTGCGTTCTTAATTATCCACCGACCTGCTTATTTGGCATGCTTCTCTGCTTAACGATAGTGAATACATGTAACATGTGATATTGCTTCACGAGGAAATGTATTCGGGTCGATATCTCCATTTAATTGCACAATTTTTAAACTAACAATAGAGAATGGGTGCAATGTATACCAAGTTTAACGCGGCTGATGATCTTCTTATGGTAGATAAAACGTGTACTATGGTCATTATTAATTCAAAGTGGCAAAGTGGCCAAACTTCGTTTGTTATTGTTATACAATAATATTATTATTTTAAAGTCAATAAAAAGGGAAAGCTCCACATCATTGATTTCTAACTTTGAATCATTTTTGTTTCGTTCAACTGTTCTTTAGGATTTCCGATATGATGATTGTTATAATTTATGAGCGTCGCAGTAAAAGTGAATTGCTAGAATCGTCTTAGTGCGAACAGTAAAGGTGGTTGGAACGTGTATTTCAGATCGGACATTGCATTACTCTTGTCACAAGTAGTTCTATTTTGTTCTGAGCCAGATCTTATCATTATGAAAATATACGAAAACATTTCCCAAGCTACGGTAAATACATAATTATTTATATTGGACTGATTTGTTGTTTACTTGATCGAGATCTGCTTTTTACTTAAGGAGAACTCTATGATTGTAACCATCAATCTGTGGAGATGTGTCAACAGTCAAATGAGTTATACTGAAATGATGATCAACATTACACGGCGTTAAAAGGCCTCCATTGTGCATATCACTCGTTTTCTCTATGGACGGAGATGAAAGTCAACTTTGCTTTTCTTTTTAATTTGAACATTGAAACTGCCAATTCTACACAACTTTATTCGATACGACAGCATCAAGGATTTTTGTCAGGCACAAAATGGCAAGCAGTTTGGGCTTTAGATACATTTTCAATAAATGAAATTGATTGTATAAACCGGATAAATAATAAAAGCAGACACTGGTTCTCCATAGAGGAAGGAATATTATAAATGGGCAGTTAATAATGCATTCCATCCCAGTATAGCTGAGTTCAAAATAATTATTATTGGCGAGACGGAAACGTGCTTCCCGCAATATGTCGGCCTCATCCAGTCTGTATGAGGTTATTCAGGTTAGTGGGGGCGAATAATGTTTCCCCGGCGTATTTACCATAGTAACACAAAGAACCGGAAAGGATTCGCCGAGAAGAGGAATGATCCCTGGTATTGAAAGTCGCGGAAACAAACCAGAAAGGTGCGGCATCCGCAGCTGCTGGCGACGACAGGAATGTTTCAATATGTCCGCCTGTTCCGTTTTTTCCTACCCATTGTTAGTAACTAAAGGGAGATTAGTGTGAATGGCCCGAGCTCCGGGAGTTCAATCAGACTCCCAGTTGTCTGCCCCTGTGATCCCTACCATCCCAGTATTGGGACCATTGTGTATGTCTGCGGGATGACAAAGGGCAGCCCAGACCATAGAGACTTCAATGATTAAGTCGCTAGTAACGTTTTTAGTTCGACCGCATTCGTTTTTCTAACTATAAATAGGATATGTAATCAGTGGTAGAGATAAGGGGTTTTACTTTAATTAAATAGCTCCTGAAAAGCTTGTTCATAAGGAGGGTTCTAGACGGAGAGAGGGCCCCGGATCTAGCTGGATACCCCATTAGTGGCCGATCACATGCACGTAATACTGACACCGACTTAACCAGTAGCCATAGATACAAGGCGGGCATGACTCGGGAATCGAACCATCGACCTCTGATCAGCATGGGCAGCCGCTTGACTCTACACACTGAGCTGGCTCGTTCATAGCAAGAGGGAGGGGGTGGGGGTATCAAACTGTGGCGCACGTTCTAGGGCGTGGATCTTCCGAGACGGAAGGTGGATGTACCCCTATTGGTCGGGGTCGATGTGGGCGGGATGTACCCCTATTGGTCGGGTCGATGTGGGCGGGATGTACCCCTATTGGTCGGGGTCGATGTGGGCGGGATGTACCCCTATTGGTCGGGGGTCGATGTGGGCGGGATGTACCCCTATTGGTCGGGGGTCGATGTGGGCGGGATGTACCCCTATTGGTCGGGGGTCGATGTGGGCGGGATGTACCCCTATTGGTCGGGGTCGATGTGGGCGGGATGTACCCCTATTGGTCGGGTCGATGTCAGTAGGGTGTGGGCGGCTGGAGTCCTGATATCCTCGCGCTATCTCTGTGAGGCAGTGCATAAAACTTGGAAGACGTTATTGGGACCCGCCCACGGTATAGTTTTGCTGTTGAACTTGGTCGTTAAGAAACCAACTTATTTACCTCGCTCCCAATCCATCTTGTCTGAAAGAATTGAAATACTCCTTTTTATGAACAGGATCATCTTTTTTTTATATGGAATATGATGCCAATAGTTATTTTGAAGGTGATGTTAAGAGGCCTACGTATTCTCTACGCTTTGGAGACGTGTATGTAAATATTAGACGCTCTGTGAATTAAAATGACTAATTACCTGCCGATTCAAAACATTTTATCCGTTTTTATTCATTGATTCATATAGATAGGAAAATGTATTTTTGCATGACGCCACTGGAATAAATAGTGTTAAGTGTTACATTACAAGGCCTTCAAAGCTTGGTTTGAATCAAGCATTGCAATCATGTAGGTTCTGAAGTTCTTTTTCGAATTTTTTATTCAATTCCAAAGGAGACGAACCATTCATCTTGTTGTCAGATGGTCACCAGCTGGACGTATATGTAGAACCTGGAGAGAGACGCGAGCTCAGATTACTTCACAGCAGCCAGACGTTGGTCCAGGTACAGGCGTGAGGCACGGTGCACTGACCGCTGGTCCACGACTCGCCACTCGGACCGGAGTGATGACTGGGACTTTTGTTGTAAAAACTGCCATACAGCTGCACACACACACACACACTTCTCTCTCTCTCTCTCTCTCTCTCTCTCTCTCTCTCTCTCTCTCTCTCTCTCTCTCTCTCTCTCTCTCTCTCTCTCTCTCTCTCTCTCTCTCTCTCTCTCTCTCTCTCTCTCTCTCTCTCTCTCACACACACACACACACACACACACCGTATTTTTTGACTGAAGAAAAATTAAAACTCCACAGATAAACGGTGGGCGGACTTTAAAAATAGCACCTGTAGCTCAATCGGTTAGACTCTTTTAAAGCGCTAGAGTTTGAATTTCAGCATACCCCTGTCCATTGAGGATTCTACAGGAAGAAAACTTATCTTAGATCAATTACTTTTAAGTATTGTGGTTCAAAAGTATCTTTTAGAGAGTGAAATATATGTATGAAAGAGAGATATAGAAAGGTATCCGAATTGGAATAAAGAGCACAACACTTGTACGCCTCCTCAGTTGCTAAGGACCCTAGCGAATGCGTGTGCGCAAGTAATAAAAATAGTATACTGATGAAGGCAATAAAGGCGAAACGTTTTTACGTATTTTTCTACCTCTAGTTGTGTTTGAACGCACGGTCGCCGATAGAAAACGGATCTTAGTGGGAACAAATAATTATACATGCACACATAGAAAGCGATACGTTGTTTCTGTTAGTAAGCGAAGTAGGATGGGCGCGAGACAGAACCTGGCTTATGGGTAAGAGAGGGAGGCGTTGAGTTTTGATTACACAGATAGAGTCAGAGAGAGAGAGAGAGAGATAGAGGGGGGGGGGGGAGTGTTTGATAGACAGATGTACAGATAGAGTAAGAGAGAGAGAGAGAGAGAGAGAGAGAGAGAGAGAGAGAGAGAGAGAGAGAGAGAGACAGAGAGAGAGAGAGAGAGAGAGAGAGAAAGGAGAGAGAGAGATAAAAAGAGCGCGAGAGATAAAGAGAGAGAGAGAGAGAGAGAGAGAGAGGGATTGTGTGTGTGTGGAAAGGGGGGTGGGGGGGGGGAGGGGGGGGACAGGGAGGAAAGGGGGGTGGGGGGGGGGAGGGGGGGGGGAGAAAGAGCGAGAGAGAACTAGCTACACAGAGGGACAGTAAGAATAAGAAAGAGGAATGTGGATTCATAGGGAGGAAAAGAAAGACATTGATAGAAAGTAAAAGACGGTGAGATATTAGAGAGTAAGACTAGAGATAGAGAGAAAGAAAAAGTGCAGGAATGAGAGAATCATAATGAGAAAGATAGAGAGAAGAAAAAGGAATCGAACACTGAAAGAGCTGCTGTAGTCGGACCTGCCGGCCATAGATCAGGGAGAGCCCCTAGATCTGTCCCCAGTGAGATCTGTTTGATGTGCAGACAGATTTAGCGCGGTAAGCCCGTCACCGCGATCACTCCTGGTCAGTGCTGGACACCTCACGCAGGCCCAGACTGATGGCCTGCTGAACTTACAGTAAGTGACCAGTGACCAGTGTCACGTGGGACCTCTCCAGACGTCACTGTGACCTCAGCCCGGAGCCACTCCTGTGTGGGAAAACCCGGTCCTGTGTGGGGAAAACCCGGTCCCTACTGATCTGAGGAGTCAGTACAATGTACTAGTCACCTGTCCCGTGATGCACGAGTGACGCGCTGTCACAGAGTCAGTGTAGTAGTGCACCGTCTGACCCAAGCACTGGATACACCCCCCCCCCTTCCACACACACACACACTCTCTCTCTCTCTCTCTCTCTCTCTCTCTCTCTCTCTCTCTCTCTCTCTCTCTCTCTCTCTCTCTCTCTCTCTCTCTCTCTCTCTCTCTCTCTCTCTCTCTCTCTCTCTCGTGTGATTGGTGAAGGTACAACTGTACACGTGCGAACGCGGGAAAGGAAGACAGCACTCTAGCTTTTTATGTAAGCTCTGTTGACTTGGAGTGTGGAACAGGGACACCTCAGTGATCACATACAGCACTACAACACATGCGCACTGATGCATGGACAGTTGGACACGTGTCCACACGTCACTTCTATAAATAACTTCGCGCGAAAAAAAATTGCACATGCGCAGCAGTGATGCATGGAGACCTTTCCACACGTCACTTCTATAAATAACTTCGCGCGAAAACGCTCTGGGAGTATCAAAGGATAAAAGAGTATAATATTGTATTGCAATAATCATAATAAAGTCCTTTTAATGTACATGGTTGTTGTTTTTTTACTGTCAGGCGTCAGAAACCAGGCTGTATCGCGGTTGGGACCCCGGCTCGGGATACCCGGAACTTGCCGAAACTTGACCGGTCAGCCCATCATATTCATATACTGTAACTGACCCAACCAGTAGCGAAGTGACCATCAGAGCAGGGTTCGAACCCGGATCTCCTGCCTCGAAAACGATCTGATGGGTTACACGAACAGGTTGGTTATACAAAATGATGATGCAGGTAGGATATTGGATATTGGAACCCGGATCTCCTGCCTCGAAAACGATCTGATGGGTTACACGAACAGGTTGGTTATACAAAATGATGATGCAAGGTAGGATATTGGTTACAGAGCAGAAGAGGCCTGATGAAAAGTACGTATAGCAATAACCAAAAATGATGATGATGATGATGATGATGATGATGATGATGATGATGATGATGATGATGATGATGATGATGATGATGATGATGATGATGATGATGATGATGATGATGATGATGATGATGATGATGATGATGATGATGATGATGAAGATGGTGATGAAGATAATGATGATGCTGAAGATGGTGATGAAGATGATGATGATGGTCAGAGGATGCAAGACGAGAAAAATCGAGAGGCAGTGAAAGTGGCACAGAAACGTAGCGTGAAAAATTGCCAGGATAGATTGTACTTTTTTATTTTCATTTTTTGGAAAATCCTTTGCTATAAGTTTCTGTACGTTTCTTTTTTATGTCACGAAACAACTCAATTTTTAATG
Source organism: Elysia chlorotica (assembly GCA_003991915.1). NCBI lineage: Eukaryota > Metazoa > Mollusca > Gastropoda > Plakobranchidae > Elysia > Elysia chlorotica. The sequence goes on from RQTK01000012.1 coordinate 130,154, forward strand.
TAGCTAGATTTTTATTATTGAAATAACTATTGTTGTTGTTGTTGTTGTTGTTGTTGTTGTTGTTGTTGTTGTTGTTGTTGTTGTTGTTGTTGTTTTGCTAATCATTGTCTAATATATATGACTTAAACTAAAGTTTCGCCTATTAGCATTTTTTTCTCATTAATTACTATTCCGTTGAGCAATACTTATCGGCATGTCCAATATATTTATTTACATAAAACATTAAACGCTCTGTACAAGTGGCCTCTTCTTGTACGAGGGTTGAAAGCGAATGTTTTCGGAAAGCCTTGTTTCGTATAAAAAGTTTGCTCCTTTCTTTAAGTCTCTCTGTCAAATTACTCTCTGTCTCACTTTTTATTTCCTCGAGCCATTTGGTGCCTCCAAACATTCCTCTCCATAAATACACTCGTTCTTCTTTTTTTTGTTTCGAGTAAGAGGATTAAGTTTAAGGAAAGAACTTTATGTGTGTATGGAAAAGGTTTCCCCGATATATATCTTGTACGGCTTTTCAGGAAATTTTAGTAGAATAGAAAATTGGATGTATTGGACTTTCCATGGAAATGTCCAATGTGATGGGTCTAGTTTGTCGAGTTTATTTTAGCAAGTGTCCTTTTCCACTACTGTATGTTTGACAGAGTTGGTGCTTCCTTTGGTTTAGTTTTAAAAAAAAAAAAATCTATATGTTAGATTGGACATCTCCGACCCACATGAATGCTTATTCAGCTTTCAAATAGTACAAAGTATACCACTGCTCACTAGACAGCGACAAACTTTCACCATTATTGATTTTATTATATATCTTAAGTCATCTACTAGGATTGGCAATGATAGTAACAGAAGATAGATTGTACGTACAAAAAGCACATGGAAGGCCTTCAGGAAGATGAGCATGTTGTTGGCGGAGCAGCATGTGGGTCTAACCTGAGACGGGAGTCATGGTATTCCTGTCCTGTCTCGTGTGTGGCATCACATAAAATTGTCAGACGTCCGTCTTGGGGCCCGTTCACAATATAGCCTATATAGTGATGCTGTTGGACGTTAAACCAACCCAACCAACCAACCAACTAACCCTCTCTGACCTCTGGGTCGCAGCGGTAGTAGCTGTAGTCCGAGGCCTCGAGGTCAACATTCAGTCCAACTCATACAGTAACCAAACTCAACTCAACTCACACATTTAATGACCTTTATACATCTCAGTATGGGTGTTAACCCTTAGCTTCTTAACAACCATTTTTTTTCCATTTTGCTTTATTTTTTTTTCCATTGAGTGTTTATCTCTTCATGAAATTTGCTTTGAAATACAGGTTCAAAACGTAGATTTATATCTCGGAAAAGTACTTTAATTCAGCATTGAAATAATTTAAAACTTACATTAAAAATCCACGGTTTAGTAATGCTATTTAAGTTTAAATTTACTATAGCACGCCATCATATTGTATATAAGAGAGGAACTTAGACTCGGCGATGACTCCTCATATCAGGGAAGATCTAGGTGAGGCGGCACACCATCAAATGTCTCAACTAATTTGGCTTTATTGATGAGTTATTGCACCACAGAGCTCTGAAACTGAAGCCTTTCTATAGGAAAGTCCAGATTAAATCCAGAGTTTAATCTTACAACAGAGCGAGCGAAATGATTTTGAGGCCATCAAGAGTTTTTATATTTTTGATTGGAGCTCGCCTCCAGGAAATTAAGTTACATGTACATCCATAAAAAAGGACTGGTGATATCGAAACAAGTAAGCTTCTACTGTAAGTAAATGTAACACATCTTGGGGTGATGTAAATAGCTGTAGCCGCCCCCGCGAAGCACAATGCTGACCTGTCAAAATAAGCACTCCTGTGATCACTAGCTGGGATCACACACTGGGGATTTCATAAGCTGTTGTTGAAGAATTCCCTGGTTTTCCCGATTCCTGAGACGATCTTGAGCAGTTTTTGCTCCCAGAATGTGAACGTGCTTGACCTTTTGTACAAGTAAACTGTAACGTTGACTCGATGAAGTGGGTCACTGTTGTAGGTAAATTGTAGCATAATTATAATTCACGTACACTCAGAAGTACTATCTTGTTAACGTTACCAAAATAATGAATACATGTACTAGAACTCATTTGTACAAGCGCAATAATTTAACGTTCTTAATAAAGGCCCTGTCGGAGGATTAAGAATACAACTCAAGAATGTCCTGATCTAAATCACTACTTGGCAATATATCTAGATCCAAACAACAGCAAAATAACATCGTTCACTGCAGCAAAGTGCTATAACACGGTATGAAGTCTATATACACTCCTCTCTCTGCAAAAACAGCCATTAATCACACATCGCACTTTTCTCTTACATAACGCGAGACACAGAATAAAATCTAGAAATCTCTATGCACGTCTAGAAGTTTCGGGAACAAGCCGGCCTCTAGCTTACATAATTATTCAACAACACTACTCACCCCCTCTCTTCTTAATAAAACTTCGGAATGTTTCTAGAGCCTACTGCTCAGTACTAGGTAGATCTACGACTTCAAGCCCTCAACAGCCGACTTGGAGAACACTACTCACTATGCTAGCACAGTAGTATATGCCTCACAATGTCACAGAAATATTAATGGATATTACAGTTCCATTTTAAGGTTAATATATTGCCTGATATAACGTTACACTTTTGCATCATAATAAATAATATGTTCTTTCAAGTCTTTACTCGGTATAGAATTTTTAGAGATGGTAGGTGGGGAAAGGATGAGTGAATTAGTGAGGAGCTAGATTGGTCAGATTCTGAGAAAGGACAAAAGAGATAATTCAATGTGCTGTTGCCCTCCGGTGGTCTCGAGAAGTAAGGAGACGGTAACCATTTGGAGGCGGAAGGTAGATGCTCACGGAACGTGGCTGAACGGAAAACCTGGGATTCAGCTTGTCACGCAGGTCGGCCAAAGAGGAGAATTTCTGTCCAGGCACGCAGAGAGTCAAGGGTATGGTACATATTTTAAGTTTGGTCAGATTCCCAAATATGACCCTAAAACAGTTTGGCGAGGAATATGAAAGGCGCCGTTTGTCATATTCCTTTGGTTGGTTTACAACAAAATAGTTTTAATACAAATTATGTTTCTTAGCTATCATGGATCCAGAGGAAGAATTGCGTTAGTGTATGATCATGGATGTAAAGCTTATGAAAAGACGGGGTTGGGGAAAAAAGAAGTAAAAGCTTAGGATAGCCAGATGTCCCTTCACAAAGTTGATAAAACATTGCTATTAGGTAGCAATATGCATACCGACTATGCCCCCACAGGCAGCGAGCCCTTCATTGATGGAGGATTTCTCCCCGGCAGACGTGCAGTGGCGTGCCAACAGAAATCTCTGTGGGGAGATAACCGCCTGGGACTGGGATCGCCCTGTCCTCCATGGCTGACGTCCCAGTGCCAACCCAGACCTTGCGATGACGAGGTCTCTGGCGACAACAACGAATAAGGGAATTGTTCTCCGGCGTCCAATAATAGCCCTGACTTACAGAGTCAGTGAGCAAAAAGTTTTTTTCAAAGTAGATAAAACTTGACTATGAACGCGATCGGAAAACGTCATGGCTCGGGTCGTGGTTATGAAACCCGTTATCGTTGTGTTGGTCGCAAAGTGTGCGTTGAGCCTGGCCACACTGTTACCCCACCTTCGCTACAGCGCACTGACTGACACAGTGATGGAGTCTGATCACCTGTCCCCCGGCGCCAGCCTTGTCGTCTGTTTAGGTCCAGAACTTGCCTGACCAAAGTGGACAAGTTGCTTCAGCGCACCACGCATGCGCCCAACCTCTGCCAGAACAGCTCCGCAAGCAGCGGAGAGAGAGGTCGCGTGTTCTCATTAGAACGTAATGGTTTTCCGAGAGACCTGAAGAAACCATGGATGCTCGATTATCTCCTCGCCTGCTTTAGGCAATCGGCTTTTTGTTATGCCTGTGCATTACAAGGATGGGCTTGCGTCGTGTTTGTCGGAGGATGCAAAGTGTTGTAAACAGGCGACCAATCACTAGCTTGTCGCCGTATGCGAATCTCACAGAGAATTGGCAGGCGAAGCTAGTTAAAGCTTCTGTCAATCAGTGGTTCTCATAACACACTAGTTTAACGGCTCATCAAGCTCTATCGGGGATTGAGGAACAGGGGCAAGAGAGTGGGCCCAAAGACGAAGGATATTGTCTCAAATACGGCAAATAAGAGAGAAAGGGTGAGAGAGAGAGAGAGAGAGAGAGAGAGAGAGAGAGAGAGAGAGAGAGAGAGAGAGAGAGAGAGAGAGAGAGAGAGAGAGAGAGAGAGAGAGAGAGAGAGATTGAGAATAGATAGACAGGCAGACAGACAGACGGACAGAGGTAGAGACAGACAGACAGACAGACAGACAGACAGGCAGACAGACAGACAGAAAGTTAGACAGTCAAACACCACAATTCATTTTTATGTTGCTGCATGAGTGAAATTTAAAATGTTTGATGACTACGCCTATATTCATTGGTATTATACTATCTGTTTGTTAACATATTGTATTATTAAAGACTAAGTACCGGTATGTTGCTACCTTTTATGCTTTATTGCTACTCCTTAGATAATCTGTGAAATTTTGAATGGAGGACCCACACAAAATGGCCGCCGGTCCTACAGAGCGCAAGGTGTGAGCAACACACGGGCCGCAGGGCCTAGTTCCGTGACGTCTGGTTTTCTTCATGCCACGGCCCTCTATTTCTAGCAATACGTGCATAATATAGACATCTTCTAAGGACAGCGCTAAGGTTATGGGTACATGTGAAGATAGGATTTGGGATAGGTAGATAGAAATAGGGAGGGAGGGGGAGACAGAAAGAAACAGAAACAGAGGGGGAGAGAGAGAGAGGGAGGGAGACAGAGAGACAGATGAGACGACATGTATACAGAATGCCCAAATCGGGTCGCCTGGTACGCTACAAGTCGGGTCAGTATTATGTGATCAGCTATAACAGAAGTCCTGCCATACCCGCCCCGCCTCTATCTGACTGTACACCAAATTGTCATGGGTTAGTCCTGGAACCCATCCGCGATATAGCCTGGTTGCTGTCGGTGGACGTTAGGAAAGCAACATTCTAGTGGTGGTACCGGCTGAGACAGGAGTCATGGTATCCCCGCCCTGTCTCGTGTTTGGCAGCACATGAAATTGTCATGGGTTAGTCCCGGAACCCATCCGCGATATAGTCTGGTTACTGCCGGTGGACGTTAAGAAAGCAACAGACTAGTGGTGGTCCCCGCGCAACACGGCCCGGCAGTGCTGGCTGAATCCAAGCCAGAAAACACTCACAGGAATCGAGAACACACTGAGTAGAGTTGGGGTTGGGTTGGTTTAACGTCCAACAGCAGCACTTTATAGGCTATATTGTGGACGGGCCCCAAGACGGACGTCTGACATTTTTATGTGCTGCCACACACGAGACAGGGCGGGGATACCATGACTCCTGTCTCAGCCGGGATTTGTTTTCACGGTTCATCTTGCTTGATCTCAGCAGGCGTTTGAGAGTCTGTGAGAATTAATTTAAAGAAATGGGCATGCTAGCACTGGATTCTGCAGACATTTGTCTTTTTTTTTGTTTCTTTCTTTGTCTGTTTAGTTGGTTGATGTTTTGTTATCAATGGATTCTCGTAAAAATTAATCTTTTTTGTTTTTTTTTGTTTTTTTTTTGTTTTTGTTTTTTTTTTGGGGGGGTGTCTTTTGGTTGGTTGGTTGGTTGTTGTTTTACATTTGTTGTGGACACAAAACCTATTCCACAAAATTATAATATTGTTTTCCCTCCAACAGTAAAACAGACTTCCAGATCCGGTTTGATGGAGTGTGATTGAGTCTGGCAAAAGAATTAATTTGGTTTATTGCCATGTGACCAATTGCGCGTCATTAAACACAAACTTAAAATGTCCAATGATCGGAGCCCGCCGTGCCGTTCGTCAGCCTCCGCATTTAATTTGAGGAAAAGGACATCCGTCTTGTTAGGTCTTAATTATCATCAGATAAATGCTGGATTCATTTCCCCCGACCATAAAAATGATTCATCTGAATTAAATTAGAACCGTTATAATGATCGCCTACGCAGCAATCCGACCGTCCAAAATCAGGCATAATTCCATGCATCCAACACGGCCTGTTGCGGATGTGATTATCCAACTGGACACGCCGTGATTGGCCCAGGGTGGTCAGGGAATCCGTGTGTCCATCGAAGCTGACCAGGGTCCGGCCAGCCTTGTGTCGGGACAGCGCCAGAATGGAACTTCCTATCTCATGATGCCTGCACCTAATGACTTCCGGTGGTTGTAGATCGGCCCTGGTTTAAACATATATTGCCAGTTAATGGCCGCATGTGTGTGTGTCATGGGGAGGGGGGGGGGGGGGGGGGGGCGCTTAGTTACCAGCGGCTGTTCCACAAAACCATGATTATTTTGTAGATAAACCATAATAATTATGTTGTAATAAGAGACTGATTAATATTGTGTAAGCAATTCTTGTTTTACAACATACCACAGCGTGTTCAATGGATGAAGTCGTTGATGATGCTGATTCTTAATCAGGCCCCGCTTTTTTAAACTATATGCATGTATAAACTGTAATGGAGTCCACTAAGGATATATACACCCTGTTTAAGATAACTCATGCATTTGTTATTCGCTGGCCTCAAGTCCCTGTTATTAACTTTACAATTACTGTTTGATAGAACTTTGGGATGAACACACTCAGAGACTGCCTGATGTCCTAAACAGGTTTATCTCAAGCGGATTTCACGATCAAATTCTTTTTAATAGACCTTTGTTCAATGTGAAAAAATATTGCCACACAAAATGGAGCAATTTTGTCATATATTGTCAATTTTGTTACAATTAATTTAATTTTTTTAATCTGAAGATTTACGGCAAATTGGCATCTTTGTATAATCATGAAACACTATTCAAATTAAAACATAATACAGTTGTGTGACAAATGTGACGTTGTAATATTTCATGGAAATGTTGCTATCTCTGATGTTATATCTTATTATTTGTAATGCAAAATCTAGGAAGATAAATGTAAAGTTTATTTTGGTAACTTTTCGTAAAATGAAAGATTTGAAAGGTATTCACAATTACCACAACGATATTAACGTTTTCAGACATAAATGATGTAATTCTGAGCTGTGAACTGACCATGTGTGCCCAAAAAGTAGGCAAAGTAGGGGGAGACAGCAGCCAAGACTCTCCCAAAAGTGGGCAAAGTAGGGGGAGACAGCAGCCATGTGTGCCCCAAAAGTAGGCAAAGTAGGGGGAGACGACAGCCAAGACTCTCCCAAAAGTGGGCAAAGTAGGGGGAGACAGCAGCCATGTGTGCCCCAAAAGTGGGAAAAGTAGGGGGAGACGGGGCAGATAACCGTAGTTTAACTAAATGTTGTGTTTGAAAAGCATAACTTAGCAAAGGCAAAACTGAGAATTATTTTAATCTATACAGATATTTTAGAGCACACTTTAACAAATCTTTCTACCATGAAATTTGTACATTTTGAATGTTGGTCTTGCCTTGTTTTTTCTTTTGCTTTTTTTTTCAGTCTGATATGAAATATTTTATTAATTTTAATGTAGACCCTGTTTACTTTTTAAATTCTGGTTATATTTTAATGCAATGTAGAAAAGTAATGCCTTCGTTTCATAATTCGTTTCCTCCTACAAATAGCCATGCTATGTAGCGACTTCAAGATACTGACAATGAACTTTTGAATATAAAGCATATCTCTCTTTCGCACTCTCTCTATCTGTATCTCTCCCCCTCACTCATTTTCTACCACACTCTTCTCTCTTTCATCTCCCTCCTTTATTCATTAGTTCCCTCATTCCAACCTCTGTCGCGATGCCTCTCTGTCTATTCCGTAATTTTTTTTTTCATTTCTCAACTTTAAAGTGAAAATAAACACAAATGTCCTGGCCACAAGGTACCCACACAATTTAAAAACATAATTCTGTAAGATGAATGCACTGAGTAAAGAGTGCCTTAACTCCCTCGTGATCGTGTTGTTTGGTTTTATCGTGTAATAACGCGTTAAGTTTGCTGCTAAGAGCTTTTTCTTTCTTTCTTTCTTTCGCTTCCTAGTGAAAAAGGAACATTGGAGCGAGAGATTTGAAAAGTGATTGAATGCGGTTTGATGAGGGGTAGACTAATAACTTCCTAAAAATAGTCAGAGAATGGCAAGCTCAAGATTCGATTCTCGCTTTGTCATCCGCATTTTTATGACATTTTACTTGCATAACTAGGGATTTCTCTCGCTGAGCGCAGGCGCGTTGTTTGAAGGCTGTAAGGCAGATACCCCCACCAGTGCTGCTGTTTTCTCCCGGCGCCGCGCCCACGGCAGGAATCGATGCGCTCCCAGCAGTCACTTGTTTGATCACAATTGGGTGGCCACTCACATTGACCTACTTACAAACAGCGAGCACCGTTTTGCTCTTAAAGCTGATTTCAAATATTCCTTGGAATGGTGCTCTTGTGTAACTTTTTTCTAATAAGATCATAGAGGTTTATTTTGTTTGAGGAGAGGCGGAGAAGGGTGACGGGAGAGACGGAGAGAGAGAGAGAGAGAGAGAGAGAGAGAGAGAGAGAGCAAAAAGGAGAAATAGACAGACCTACGGAGAGAGAGAGTGACTGAAAGAGATAGACCGGCACAGGGAGAGAGAGTGAGAGAGAGAGAGAGTGAGAGAGAGAGAAAAATTTATGTTTTTCGTTCACTAAAGAGTTCATGGTTCTGTGTATTCGTTGAAATATTATTCGACAGGCTAGTGTCAAAACGTTTATAATTATAGAAGTTAAGATCAATTATTTTTAATATGTGTGTATATGTATGTATCTATATATTTTAGTAGAGTCGAGGCATTCTTCGGATAAAGCTCTAAGACAGCTCAACCTATAATTCTAAAATTTTCACTAAATCCATATTTTACTATATACTTTGTTTACCTGGTCCTTTTTATTGATTTATTTTTTCATAAATTTATTATAATTAAAATTAAAAATAGTCCGCCTTAATTTTATAATAACTAGATCTAGGATTGGTTAGTCAAAGCGTCATTGACTACGGAATGTTCTAATGGCACTGCTGCCTCTACCGCTGGACTTCAGCAATCTATCTAGATCTAGAATCTAGGCTTACATAAGCAATCTATCTAGATCTAAAACCTTGGCTTACTTGAGCAATTTTTCTAGATCTACAATCAAGGCTTATCTAATGAAAAGGGTTGTAGATCTAATATCAAATTTAGCACCTTCATTTTGTAATTAATCCCAGTTGCACCGCACTTTCACGGAGGGCGAATTAGCTCACGTGGTAGAGCATTGGTCTTCAGATCCGGAGGTGCTTGGTTGGAATCCAATTGGTGGTATTTTTTTTGTTCGATTTTAGTCACATGTAACTGGTTGGGTTGGTTTTAATATACGAGACATGTGACCAGCTTTGACCAGAGTCATGGTATCCCCACCCAGTCAAATGCGTGGCAGCACAAAAAATCTTCAGACGTAGGTCTTTGGGCCAGTCGCCGTATTGGACTTCCTATAGGAACCTAGCAGACATTAATCAAATCATGTGCTTCAAGTGTAAATCTGTCCATTGTTAGCAGCAGTAGTAGCGTAGCTGTCTAGATATAATATATACGAAAAGAAAGAGAGAGAGAGAGAGAGAGAGAGAGAGAGAGAGAGAAATTTTAAAAAAAGAAGAAAAAAGATATTTTCATTTAATAAACAAAAATGAGGAAGCAAAAATATATTAACTAATGGCAAAGGGCCTAAAACTTCCTCTTTCAAAAAGAATCGGCTTACAGACAATTACACTGTATTCAACCTGTTCATATGAACGGGGGCCCAGCTTGACCTGGTGAATCCTTCACTGATGTTGGTGCTAAGAATGGAAACTGTACCACTGTGGTCGCTGATGTTGGTGCTAAGAATGGAAACTGTAACACTGTGGTCGCATCTCACCTGGTGAATCCTTCACTGATGTTGGTGCTAAGAATGGAAACTGTAACACTGTGGTCGCATCTCGCCTGGTGAATCCTTCACTGATGTTGGTGCTAAGAATGGAAACTGTAACACTGTGGTCGCTGATGTTGGTGCTAAGAATGGAAACTGTAACACTGTGGTCGCTGATGTTGGTGCTAAGAATGGAAACTGTAACACTGTGGTCGCATCTCGCCTGGTGAATCCTTCACTGATGTTGGTGCTAAGAATGGAAACTGTAACACTGTGGTCGCTGATGTTGGTGCTAAGAATGGAAACTGTAACACTGTGGTCGCATCTCTCCTGGTGAATCCTTCACTGATGTTGGTGCTAAGAATGGAAACTGTAACACTGTGGTCGCATCTCGCCTGGTGAATCCTTCACTGATGTTGGTGCTAAGAATGGAAACTGTAACACTGTGGTCGCATCTCGCCTGGTGAATCCTTCACTGATGTTGGTGCTAAGAATGGAAACTGTAACACTGTGGTCGCATCTCACCTGGTGAATCCTTCACTGATGTTGGTGCTAAGAATGGAAACTGTAACACTGTGGTCGCATCTCGCCTGGTGAATCCTTCACTGATGTTGGTGCTAAGAATGGAAACTGTAACACTGTGGTCGCATCTCGCCTGGTGAATCCTTCACTGATGTTGGTTATGGTGCTAAGAATGGAAACTGTAACACTGTGGTCGCATCTCGCCTGGTGAATCCTTCACTGATGTTGGTGCTAAGAATGGAAACTGTACACTGTGGTCGCATCTCGCCTGGTGAATCCTTCACTGATGTTGGTGCTAAGAATGGAAACTGTACCACTGTGGTCGCATCTCCCCTGGTGAATCCTTCACTAGTGTTGACCAGCCAGTTGCGGAAAACAAGTGGGAGCTTATGCAATTTCTGCTGAAAAAACAATATATTGGGGAAACAAATTCCAAGGTAAATATTCCACCGACCAATGGTTCGTACTGTCTCGTCACTAGATTTGTATAAAGTCATTTATTATGTTGCATGAAATTTATGTTCCAGTATGTTTTTCAAACTAGAAGCAAACTCCCATCGAGATAGAGGTCGAAAAGCGTAAATGGGATTAGATAGGCCACACACTCTGAAAGCCTGTGTCGAACATCACAAGGCAAGCCCTGGAGTGGAATCCCCGAGGATAAAGAAAGATTGGCCATCCAAAGCAGACTTGGTGGAGATGATACATCATATATCATGCCTACCTCGCATGAACGATGATTACTATATTGCCTAATCAATTGGTTTTGGGGATGATCGTTCGCAGAAATCAATCTAGGATTCCATCTAGATATTTTCCCACATGAGTTAGTAATCAGCGATGATTAGTTTTATCTTGATTTGTCTCATTTTCCAATATACATTTGCTAGCAAGAGCATCTAGATCTACCTTAGGTATAGATTCCGCTATTGGAGAAATGTATAGATCTAGTGCTTTGCTTTATTTTAGCAAGGTTTGTTGAAGATGAAATCAGCACCGATTTCTTTTTCCAGCCATGGTGGTTATAATTTGACAGGGTGGACAGCACCGACTGACACAAGTGACAGAGAGGCGTGTCTGGCGTTGTCTACAAATCAGCGATACTTGTTGAACACTAACATTAACAGTGGGAATTCCTCGTCTGAACTATTAGTTATCTTCAAGGTTTTTTTTATTTTGTGTTTTAAAACGCTCCGAAGTACACGCAGACGCTTGCATTCTTTTCATGCCAAATCATCAAGTGCATTATTTTTACTTTATTTCTTTTCTCTCATGTTTGACCCTTCTCTAAAGCATCAATTTTTGCTTAAATCTACTTTTTCCAAGTTTTTGGTTTATTTTAGTTTTTGTTTTCAATAAAATTGCGTGTTCACATTTTGTTTGGGAATGTAGAGACCTAACATGGATGTAGAATCTAGTTTAGACGTAATCTACAGTAATTGCACGGCAGCTGATCTCTTGTCAAAATTTGTTGCTAGAACAAAAAGCAATGCTGCTGGGGGGGGGGGGCTGCACTAGACCGAGGCGCGGTAAATAAACAGCGATTTTGCATAGCCATGTATGTGGCATATCCTATCAAGGTATACTACTCATTTCATACATACAGTACAGAGTGAGAAATACACACTATTGTCCGGTTACCGGACAAACAATCACTTCCAAACTGAAGATGAGCACTTGAATTATTAATTACATAATAATTCTAGAGACAATCGTGGTAAAACCAGGCATGCTTCCGCTGGACGGAGAAAAACAATGATCCTAATATTCCTATACCAAAACCACTGGTTTATAAGGCCCACAGCCAGTCGGCAAGTTCCCTACACAAAGAAGTTCCCTGGCTAACGGAGAAATCCCAAAGTCAAAGAGTCTGGAACCCAGTGCCGTTCAGAGTGACTGGAGACTGGGTCGAACAATTGGACAGAGCACTCGGGAGATGCGACTTTCCCGGGGAAAGAAAATTCCCCACACCGACCGACATTAAATCTGGAGAAATGACCACGGTCAAAGTAGTCAATTTACCTGTTGCTAAATACTTGAAAAAAAACGTAATCTGACCGCCGCCTCAAACTAAAACCTGTCAACTAAAGAAGGCGAGGCCAAACTACGCAAAATAACCAATTAAAATAAAAGCATAATAAGGTACACTCTCCAGGTGCAGGTTGGTTGATTAAGAAATTAAAATAGCAACTTAACTCATACGCAAGTATACACACACACACACACACACACACACACAAAGTACACATGTATACACAAGTATACGTGCGACAACCAAACTACCCAGATAAAGTAGACCAACCAGATAAGTAAACTAGCCATAAAAATCACAATACGTAGAAGATAAGAATTCTGAAGTTTGCAAAGTAAAATTAGACAAATCTGCCACCCGCTCACATAATTACATAACCACGTCGTTCTTTCTCTTTATCTATCTATCTATCTCTTTTTCTCCCATTCTCTCTTTCGAGATCTCTCTTTTTATCACACTCGCTTACTCACTCTCTTTCAATCTCTTTCTCTTTCTCTCTCCACATTAATTTTATCTACCTAGGGCCTTTTCTCTCGTTCTTTCTCCCACTTTCTCTCTGTCTCTCTCTATATCTCTATCTCTCTCTCTCTCTCTCTCTCTCTCTCTCTCTCTCTCTCTCTCTCTCTCTCTCCTCCTTTATATAAGCAATTAAAAATGAAATATGTTGTTCCATTGTTGTTCCATTGTCTCTAACTTTCGTTCTTCCATCGGTTAAGTCGTTGCTTAACTCTTCTTTAGCACGCTCTTTCTATCTCCATATATTGTGGGAATTGTGAAACCATTACAAACCAAACGATAAGAGCCATTAATCGAGCATCAGGACAATCGTTGTTTGTGAGTCCTCCATCTCGGAAGCCGACCATGCATTATTTACACAGGTTTTTTTCCGCACTGTAAATGGAATGAGCTAGATTTAGCTGGCATTGTTGTTGTATTTTTTATTTCTGGAAAATCGGATTATTTTTTTCTGCTCTGTTAACCGATTTGGTCTCTTGAGGTTATATCAAACACCCAAAGTGCCCTTAAGGGACTCATCTCGAGTGATCCATTAGGCGCCTAATGTCCAGCTGCAACAGTGTGAAATGAATTGATTTTTGTTTTGTTTGTTTTGTTTTTATAGCAGGGTAACAGCGCCACGGGCCAGGGAAGGTTGGAGAGGAGTGGACAGTTCGAGTATTGACCTCGCCCTTCTACTTGGCGTAGGCGTTGGCGCAGACCATAGTAGTAGTAGTAGTAGTAGTAGTAGTAGTAGTAGTAGTAGTAGTAGTAGTAGTAGTAGTAGTAGTAGTAGTAGTAGTAGTAGTAGTAGTAGTAGTAGTAGTAGTAGTAGTAGTAGTAGTAGTAGTAGTAGTAGTTGTAGTAGTGGTGGTGTTGGTGGTGTTTTTGTCGTTTCAAGTGAAAAGAAATTAAATTCGAGTAGCATTTATAAAGTAACTATCAATCTTCAAGTGAAAAGAAATTAAATTCGAGTAGCATTTATAAAGTAACTATCAATCTATGAAAACAAATAAATAAATAAATAAATAAATAAATAAATAAATAAATAAGAAGAAAAGAGTCAGTTCTAGAGCCCTTGTTTGTACATGTAAGAATCACGCGGCGCTCCATCGATCTTTGTGGCTGACTTCGAAGGGTCTGAGTAATCGTGAACATGCTCAGACCTGACTTCTGTTTTTAATTAATTCTTATTGAAAGCTGGAAATATTAGGATGGACGGAAAATGAATACTTCTACTACAGCAGCAGTCTTTATATCTACCGTTCCATGTGGATGTATTTTTTCAGGACTCGAATGAAAACCAATATCATAGTTATGTATACATTGCAAGTGAAGCACAAAATGCTAAACATTTTTAAATGTTAGTATTTATGTTAAAATAGTTTATTCCACGATTCGTGGGGTGACATTAGTGTAGCGTTGACTTGATAAAGCGTGTCCCGGTTTCAGATCAGTTTGTTGAATATAATTAGGTTTAGAATACAACTCAAAAATCTCTCCATCTAAATCAGTACTTGACACTATATCTAGATCGTTAATGGGTAGTATCAACAGCAAAATAACAGCGCTTACTGCGGCAAGAGCGGATGTTGCAACACGATAAGAATATATAAACATTCCTCTCCCTACAAAAAAATCATCATTCAATCGTCACTGTACCCCGCTCTGCTCATATATACACAGATCTAGAACTTTCTACGCCCCCATAGCTTATTCAAAAAAGGTCTAAAAACATCCAGACTCTCACGTGTTCGTTTACATTTAAACAGCCCCTCTCTCCTGCCTGATTTTTTTTTTTTTTTTTGGGGGGGGGGTGGCCTTGGGGTCGGCGTCGGTTTAATGTGATCAGATAAAAACATCATGGTATCCTCGCCCTGTCTTGTGTGTGGTAGCACATAAATTTACCAGGCGTCAGTCTTGGGGCCCGTGCACAATGAAGCATATACATGTATAGTGCTGGTGTTGGAAGTTAAATCAACTCAACTACAACTCTCCTACCTGATTTGTCTCCAAGCATAATAGTCTAGAACCTTCGAGAATCTAGTCCGGCGCGGCAAACCGTTGATTTGGTGAAAACTGCTCACCCTGTACACATGCTAGCATAGTCGCACAGGCGTAAACAAAATGTCACAATATTGGAACGGTTCTATCTGCACTTTTTGTAAAAATGAGTGATGACAGTATGGAAAGAATATATTTGTACAGAATAATAATCAAAATCTAAGTAATAACAGGAGAGAATCAGAGCTTGATTTTAAAATAAAAGAAATAGTATAGTTATAATATAGTAATAGTAATAAATCTGTACCAGTCCAACCTTCTGATTGCGATTTTCTCAAAAGCACAAAACAGTAGATAGAAACCTAACGAATATGTGTAGAACTCAATTGGTCCAGGCAAAAGAAAAAGGTTTTTTGGTGTGAGTTGTTTGATAGAAATAGGGATAGACGGATTCTTTAAAATAAATATATTGCTCAGTTTATTAGGTGTTGTAACTCATAATAAAATGTTTGACTGATTTTTAGTTAACAGATGGATAAATAGGTTGATCGTCTGATCTGTATATAGATAGAAATATAAGTAGTTGAATTATTTGACACAAACACATTGAGTTGGTTTTGTCAGAAGGTAATACATGATATATGATTGGACAGACAAGATAGGATCTGGTTTCTTCATTGAGTACACGACTATTACAAAAGTGGATAACAAGACAAAGAAATACCATTGAGGGTGATGAAGAAAACTTTCTTTTCAATTCTAATAAAATAGTTTGTTTAAATGGCGAGCTGCAGCCACAAAACATAAAACTAAACAAAAAAGTACGCGTGGCCAACATGATACCAGTTGTATAACAATCAACATTTCAAGCACAGCCTTAGACACTAAATAATTTAGCCGCTGTGGTACATAAATATACGTTCACTTTAGTGAAAGCGGTTAGACACACCTGCATCACTTATTGTTTTGTTTTTATCTCTAAATATCTAAAAGATTCCTCAGTACAGGTCACTAAGTGTATTGCATGATGGGGCGAAACCTTTATACAGAGGTTACAGTGAGGTCCATGGTGTGAAACAAACATGCTCCCAGAGTGGTTACACAGATGTGAGAATGTCTTCATCAGTTGCTTTGGATTATGTCAAATACAATTAAAGCTGCAGGTTCAAAGTGGTGTGAAGTTCTGGGAGTTTTGTTTGTTTGTTCTTTTATTTTTCATACAATAGATATTGTAGTGATATTGAACTTTGGCGTAATTTGTGAACATAATGCTGACTTGACCGGCTTCCCTATTCAAGGGACTCTGAAGTTGGTGAGAACCAAGCTTTCTGTTGGCCACTGTGTTATTTTCTCTTTAAATTCAGACACACACGTCCGAGTGAGGGCACAACTCGGGGCTTTAGAAATTTAAAAAGTATAAACAATTTCGAACAGTATTAAAGTTAATTTTAGATAACATACATTATGATATATGTGGCACTAGCAAATTTAGTTTCGCTTTCCATGAGATATAGAGGACAAAATAGTACCGATGCATGTTAAATTTCGACAATATCTTCGAGTTCTCATGAATCTTAAACTAAAGATAGCTCGACTAGTTTTCTTCTTTCCACAAATTGAAAAGCTACAAATGAATTTATAAACCTACCTTTGTCACCAGATTTATAGAAGACTTCTTTGAAGAAAGGCTGTGTTGAAGAACTATACAAGCATCTTCTTACTTTTGACTTTTCAGTATTTTCGGTCATGCGTATCGTAGTAGAGGGACAGGTTTGTGTTATAAAGGTTATGGAAGAGTGTGTCCGCCTCCCTGTGGAGAAAGACCTCACCGAGGGTTGATGAAAACTAGCGGATTTCTTTCTGAACTTGTCGGCGTTGACGTGGGTAAAATGAAGGATAAGTTAATAGGATTAAAAATTGTGACAATTCCTCGACATTTTGCTATGATCAGGATTTAATATTTCAAAAGCAACGCCGGACTCGGCACTCTCGCCCTGGGGGGCCAGGTTTGTTTGCTCGCGCGATGAGCATTGTTGACAGGAAAGTTGGCTAGTGCACTTTTCGTTATTGAGCAAACCGTACTTTCTACATAGACTTGAAATCAAGTCGAAATTTTATGTCTTGGAGAGTTAACACATTTTAGACTCTTAAAAGTACGCGCAACGGCGAAGAATAAACTAATCAATCTTCAGAGATTTAAAATTACACATTACAGGGAGCAGCAGCGTGGGAATATGGAGGAAAATACCGTTGAGGCGGGGGTGTAAGAAAAATTTACATTGTTTACACACCTTTGTGCACAAATGGATTTCAACGGGGAAAGAAAATCTCCAGAAATCAGGCGAAGACGTGTTTCATCAATGTTGAACAAAAAGATAAAGATCAATCCATAGAACCCACAATTAAAAACTTTTTAAACCTGTATCTTTCCCGCGGCTACTTATGGATGCTGAGCTTGGATTATACAATGTATTAAAAACAAATGAAATGAAGTTGAACACTAACCTTATGAACAGATTTTGACAACCCCATACATTGCCAAAAGGTCATTTTAAGAACACTCTAAAAACTCGGCTTTCACTTATCAAAAGACAAAAGGCTCCATACCATGGCTGTGAAAGGATATGTGTGGAGGGCGTCATATCGAGGACAAGATGGCGTGGCAGACCAAAGAAGACGTTGGACTCATGACATTCGGGAATGCCTTGGAATGATAATCACAGAGGCGGGCCACATGGAACACGGCAGACAGATTCTCCTAAAGTTGGAGTGGTAGGCTAAGTCAATGCGATATTTATGACGATATTTATTTAGGAGATATTTACGCTAGTCTCTAACTGCAAACCATGTGCTCACTCAAGCTGGTGTGTCAAGTGTTCTCTCGACTAGATCGCAAGTAAACAACCATTTTGTCGCTAAGGAACTGCATGTAGTTTTACTGGTTTGTTAACATTGTTTGATCAATGTTTGCTGGCTGATGCTCTACCCCCTCCCACTGCGGGAAAACAGGCGTAACTTTGTTTAAACAGACTGATTCCCCAGTATGATCCACTTGGTATTGCTCCAGCTAGTGTCTGGCGGTTCAGGTGAAAAGATATATTATTATCCGAAATAACGTGACCACGTCGTGTACTAGTTCTCTTGATCCTGTTTGCGATGTATGTATCCCGCTGCGTTTGCGGGTGTTCTTAACCGATAACTTGTTACGTCTTCTTCACTCTCTGCCAATGGTAGATTTTCACAAGAATTATACTGAATAGCAGAACATCTAAGCTCAAGAAAAATTATATAATCATAAACAGTAAGAGTGGAACTTCTCACAAGTTTTAGAGAGACCATCATTCTGATGCAGATCTCTTCGTCTTTAGAGTTATCTTTCTTTTTAAGGTTCGCTGCTGACATAACATGATTGTGGATGGATGACACAGACCTTTAGAACGCTCAGACTATTGTATTTATGTTTCATTGCAAAACTGTATACAGTCCTGATTGGGTCGGGGATCTAGACCATCAATTAGACTGCATGCATATATATAGCCATTTCATTTTGTAACCAAGAGAATACAAGAAAGAGCATTGGCCCCCGTCAAGCAGGGGTGTGAGGCCGCCACATGCCCAGTGTCCAGTGTTTGTGTCAGACTGCCAGGTGCTCTAGGTACGTCATGCGGCTTCACCAGGTGCTTCACGCGTAACAATAAACTGGATATTCAGCTCTATTTCTGTATCGATCTACACCAAACATGTTTAGGCTCCGAGCGCATCGATTTTCTCGCTGGTCAGTTGTCCTCAATCGTTCTTCAATTTGTCCGCTTGATTTCTCGCCTGTTTCCTTTTCAGGTATCACAATGGCTTCTATGTAACAACATAATCATTGGTTGAATAATTTCAATGCTCTTCATATTATTCTTTCTTCTTTTTTTATAGTATTAATACCAAAGCGACTGAAATATCGCAAGTTAATTTTAAAATATTTCTTTAGAGGTTCAAATTTGTTCCGATTTCGCTTTTGTTAAATCAACTGCGTTACATTTTGTTTTGTATCTGTAATTATTTCGGAGGAAATATTTTTATGACAACCAAACTCACGTTTAACTCGATCTCCCAAAATCGTTACATAGTAAAAGTGATTATGCAATTATCTGTCACCTTGACTTACGAGCTCCAGCGACCCATTGAGTGCCGGTCTAATACAGAGGACCACATCGTTATTTGGGAAAACAACACAGAAAATGTCGTCCACGCGAGGGAGCGAACACAGAACCTTCCCAGTAGCAGATCAATGCACTAACTGTTGCGATAATTCCAACCCAATGGTCAATATAATTTAGGGAATTTTGTAAAATCTACAACAACAGGTAGCCATGGGGTTATTGACCTTAACATTACATCATCTATATATATATATATATATATATATATAGTATTGTCTTCGTCTCAAGCTTAGACATGCGATCAAATCGAAACCGCTCCACCCTAAAATCACAAAATTGACAGTAAAATTACAAATACACCAGAGAATATCGCAGGGTCATAAAACTTATAACATCAACGCCTAATCAATTTTTAATTTATCAATGTTATCCACAATTATTACCAATCCATCTTATTTTCACCGCGACTACCGGTCAGAAATCTATTGGATAGTTTAAGAAAGAAAAAATAAGGTGTGTTCAACAGTAAAAAGTAAAAAATGTTCACACATGTGTGAATAGTAAGGTAAATGGAAATTTTTTTCGAATTTGAACGTTTTAAATTCTGCTTTTTCTTGGTGTTTTTATTGGGAAGGTTGTTTTTTTTTGTTTTTTTGGTTGTTGTTTTTTTAGTTCTTTTTTTTTAGACTTTTTCGACATAGTTAACCCTTAGATTGGCAAGGATATAACTTACTAGGCCTAGGCCTGTCTGGGTGTAGATTTAGATCTAAATATACATAATATACTTATTCTTTTCGGGAAAATAATGATCCTTTTCGTGCCCGATCCCGAATGACTCTCTATGTAGTCATGCTTATTAACTGCGATTGTAATTATGATTTTTCTGTTCAAAGAACGGGGTCTCAAAGTGTGAAAAATATAATTTCCTTGCAATCCATTACTTTGTAAAAGTATATACTCTGAAGAAACATAATTTTAAGTTTACTTTTCCCACACTTCTGATTTACAATGCATCTGTAATCCTCCAGCTTTGTCCATACCACAAGGGGGGGGGGGGTGCAGGGGTAGAACATCGGCTTCCGACGCAAAAGGTCCCGAGTTCGAATCCTGGCTGTTGCGTTCCTTACTGATTGGGTCGGTGTCAGTATAATGTGACCGGTTGAGTCAGGAGTCATGGTATCCCCGCCCTGTCTCGTGTGTGGCAGCACATAAAACTGTTAGACGTCCGTCTTGGGACCCGTCTACAATATAGCCTATATAGTGCTGCTGTTGGACGTTAAACCAACCAAACACCAAAAATTGTCCATACCACAATACCAACGAATAATGGAGCTAAACCCAAAATTGAAAAGATATTGATAAAGGCTTTTTAACGGAAGGACCGAAATATGAGATACATTAGACAAGCGTCATAGATTTACGTGGGTATAATCTTTCGGTTATAGAGAAAAATATCCAAACAAAGTAAAGAAAAATTATTGGAAATAGGAATCAAAGGCAAAAACGAGAAAACAAGCCAAGTGTTTACAATGATTTCCTTCAGGGTTTCTCACAGCCAGGTACATTGTATCTCTTTCTAAAGAAATGGATTCTGAAGAGACATAATTATGAATTTTAGTAGAGTTCAAATTCATCTGGAATCCTCCAGCTTTTCCCACTCCACAATACCCACGAATTTCGTGGGTTCTCAACTAATATAATAAATTATAATCCAGCGGTCACGTGACATGAATGCTAGTGAGCTACAGTTCTCAGTGGACGTGATTTACACTGTATCAAACCATGTACCAAGGGAAACTACTGTGGAGAAACAAGGTCAGCACAAGAAAACTTTTTAATTCCCTTTGAATGAATTTCCTAAGATCAGAGAGGTGGATCAAGGAGTGCTGCGCATAGTGGGCGGGAGATAACTCCAGCAGCGAGCAACGCCGGTGGAACTTCAGAAAACCAATCGGAAAAGATTTGAAGCGGCAGCTGAGGATAAAAATTAAAATGAAAGGCTAATCGAGATATTAAACTGTGTACTTCATTGTGTTGTTGTTGATTTTATTATTGTTATTACTATTGTTGCTATTATTATTATTATTATTATTATTATTATTATTATTATTATTATTATTATTATTATTATTATTATTATTGTTGTTGTTGTTGTTTTTGTTTTTGTTGTTGTTTTATTGTTGTTGCTGTTGTTGTTATTGTTGTTGTTGTTGTTGTTGTTGTTGTTGTTGTTGTTGTTGTTGTTGTTAGCCGTTAATATTTTAACTCTCAGTCCATTGCTATCTAAAATTTAAACTGTATAACTATAGAAAGCCCCAAACTGTAAATGTATAGAAACTCCATTCTCTGTCATTTGTTGGCTATTGTACTTTGTAGATATTCTTACTTTCACTTAAGAGTTAAAAATAAATTATGACTATCAGTTCCGCCATAAGCTTGAATAGGTTTAAGAAGGTCATTTTTTGTAACCAGTTTCCCGTGATCAGAAATAAAGTACAAAAATGATTTGATAACCTAGGCACAATTATCCATACTCAAAATGCACGATATTTATTAGGGATCTCAATTTTCTAAAAAGCCCCCAATATTCTTTTTTTTATTGAAATTAACAATTGTCTCAAACTATTTAACCATGATAACAAATGTTGCGGTGTAAACTTGTACAAATTGTTAGTCAAATTTATAGGCGAACAACGAGGCTTAGGGAGAAAAAAACCAAACATGTCTTGGAACACCAGAAGGGCCTTGCCCTGTGGACACACCTTAAGAATAATACATGGCGCTCAGAGTTGGACGCAATGTCTCTATAAACAATACAAACAGTGATCTCATGCAGAGCACGTAGGATCTGTTACATAGCACAACCAGTAGGTGCATGAGGTTGGGCTAAGCAATAAGCGATAGGAAAGAGAAACATGCATTGCGTTTTATCTGCGATTTCATGAGATCATTAGCCACAGTTGGTAGAGAAGTGCAAACTAATGTAGAGCCCCCGAGACGACACGCGAAAAGTGTTCTCTTCATAGACCTATACGTATGTAGAGAAGATTTTAACTGATGCAACAAAACACTTCCAAACTCTAGTAGATAAACAGAGAAAGAGAGAATCCAACCTCACACCCTGCACATGCTAAGACAAGGTGGAGATCTCATCCCCAGTAGAGAATTGTGCCTCGAGTGGAACCATGCCCACTGGAGATCAGCAGCCGTAAAGAAACCCAATAATTAGAAAAAAAGGAAAACTTCTACTTGTTCTAGGTCTTACAAAAGTTACTATACGGCGACGGGATCACGGGGTGGGGTACACGGGACTTGGTCACATTAATCTGGCACCAGTCGGAAGCCGATGTTCTTACTCTAGGACTACAGCGCCCCCTTTGAGCCTTTAAGAAAGACACAGGAGAAGAGGCCTCGTCGCCCTACAGTATGTTCTTACTTGTCATTCTTGATAACTTTGACTCTGTGAGTGGGAGGGTATAAGCGAGCAGAGAGCGAATTATTACTGTTCATACCATTCGATCATTCCCGCGGAAAGAACTGTGGAAACTCCGCAATCAAAAAGAAAGGCATCTAAAAGCTCAACGCTACGGTTCTCATCACTTGTTATAAAGCCTACTTTACAATTTATATACTTAATAATAATTATTATTATTATTATTATTATTATTATTATTATTATTATTATTATTATTATTATTATTATTATTATTATTATTATTATT
>RQTK01000012.1:153738-173548 GCA_003991915.1 Elysia chlorotica
AGTCAAGCTCAGGAAACTGGATTTCAATTAGATCATTGAGGCCTTCTCATAAAAAAGTCAGGAAAAAAACCTTTGTAGCGTAATATTGAAATGAAAGATTAGTTTACTATTTATATGTGCAACTCAGCAACAGAAGCAGCAGCAGCAGCAGAGCCACAACAACAACAACAACAACAACAACAACAACAACAACAACATAAACAACACAATAACAACAACACCAACAACAAAAACAACAGGACAGCAGCAGCAGCAACAACAATTATTAGAGCTTTTTATTTTTTGGAACGATACAGCGATCTTTTCCGGGGAAAAAAGGGAGGGGGCCATGAAAAAAGAGGAGAGGGGGGCTCGAGCCAACCAGTAGAACAGGGCCTCGAGTTGTTTAAATCCGGGCCTCTCTCTCTCTCCTTTCTCTCTCTCTCTCTCTCTCTCTCTCTCTCTCTCTCTCGATTTGGCCCTGTCCTCTCTCTGGCCCCTAATTCTGACTGTCATAACAAATTGAAATGCAATGTTGACAATTTGAAAACATGAAACGTAATAATTATTATTATACGTGTAAGAATAATATATTTTTTGAATTATCCTTTGTGCTATTTGTTTAGCCGACTAATAATATTTCCACAGAACACTTACGGTAAATTGCAAAAGAAGATTCAAAAAGCTGTTGTTATCGTGGTGTGACCAAATTTTAAACCACAGAGTTATTTTTTATACACGTAATTCTTTACCCAAATACGCACTCTTTGTCGTATGGAGTCAATCTCTCTTTATTCCTCCCTTTTTAACTAACATTTTTGTGTTGCTATACTATAAAACAAACTCGTCTCTCTCTCTCTCTCTCTCTCTCTCTCTCTCTCTCTCTCTCTCTCTCTCTCTCACTCTCTCTGTCTGTCTCTCTCTGTCTTTCTTTCAATAGAGCCTATCTTAGTAACAGACCAGTTTTTCCAAACTTCATTTAATTGCTCATACCTTTTCAAATATTTACCATACACAAAACTCTATCTTGTATATGACTGCATGCGTCTTTTTTTTTCGTTGAATTGTGTGGTTTTCATTTCCTTAAAATCAATCAATGTTGTTAGATCAGTTCTTCTGTAGCTCCATCTGTAGTTGTAAGTAGCTTGGCAGTGGGGCCACAGGGTCTAATGATCTGCAGATCTCCTGATGACAGGCATGTTGCCAGATCCCGACTCTCTCTCTCTCTCTCTCTCTCTCTCTCTCTCTCTCTCTCTCTCTCTATCTCTCTCTCTCTCTCTCTCTCTCTCTCTCTCTCTCTCTCTCTCTCTCTCTCTCTCTCTCTCTCTCTCTCTCTCTCTCTCTCTCTCTCTCTGTTGATTTGCCCGATATTCCTCGCCCACAAAAACCAACACAAGGGACACCCCCCCCCCTTTCCTCTAGGGCCTCACACAACATGCAGGTGAAGCCCCTCCCTGGATTTCTCTATTTACTCTCCTTCTTCCCCGTCGTTGTTCTTTTTCGAGGTCATCTCTAAGTGGACTCAGACTTTATTTGAAGGTGGGTGGGATAGTTGGCTCTCAGGATCTACATAGACGGCCTTTCTGCCTGGCTATCTAAAACGTAAACATTGTAAATGCCACTAAAAGGTAAATGGCGATAGCTCGAAGAAAATGGGCTTGTTTTTTTGTTGTTTTTTTGTCAATATGCACCTGTCTGGCTTCAGTGACTAGAACGGTTGGTAACCTCAAACGCTGCTTTATTTGGTTCTAAATTCCCCCTCTTTTGAGGCACTTGTTTAAAAAATTGGAACTTGGGCAACACGAAAACACACCTGTTGGTCACACCACGTGCTGTATAGTGCTGTACAACCCGAGTCGGGCGGGGGTGTATACCTGGATCCAGTGGAGGGAGGACCTACCGACTCGGTGTGGCAGTGCGCTGTGGTGCCAGCACTGATCCTGTGAATGAATGTCGAGAGCCCGAGAGTCGGGCCGGCTAGGAGCCCGGGCTAAGCTCTGACTGACGTGAATGAGAGTCTAGAGTCGGGCCGGGCTAAGCTCTGACTGACGACCGGCGACCTGGGCCGGCGACTGACGCACGCTGGGTGTGAAGTCTCTACTCTCTACACTCTCTACAGCCGCTGTAGCCACTGCTTGCGGCAGATCGCCGCACCACTGATGCCTTCAATGATTCAATCCAGGGCCACGCTCAGTCTCCATACCCGACAGGAGCGCGCGGAGACACATGCGTAATGTGAGGAATTAGTTTGGTGTATCAAGAAAGCAATAGTTCACGCATAGCTGAACTCAGCAGCCAGTGATTCAACAAATTTAATACAATGTACGGCGGGAAGTTTCTTTAAAATGTTTACTGCTTTCAGTGATGTTCGCTGAGGATTTTATTCTTTGTGTTGTTAGTTCGGCTTGGATAGTGAGAACCGAACCTCAGGAAAAAAAATAAGCAAGAAGTATTACACTCGGACCAGATTCTGTAGTTTATTAAGAGGTGCACGTCACTTAAAGGTGAAACGGTATTTTAATTGGGAGATAGCATCAACCCATAGATTATTTAGATCTGGATCTCTCAGTCCTTCAACCTAACTGTTCATCGAGAAACCTCCAGTTTAATCATGAAATCCGCAAAGTTGCTCACACTGAGTGCGACGCTATGTGCCTTACTAGCCATGTGTATGCACGCGCGTGGAACGGGAACCAGTGAGAGAGACACAGCCAGACCAGTGAGCGGGTTGGTTGGGCAGGGCAAGCGGACCTCTGATACATACACCCTGGCGTCTTGGGCGGATAAACATCAGTTCTATCGTTTGATCGGTGCGGGCGGAAAGAACAAAAACTGCAAAGGTGAGTACACGTATTATGGCTATGGTGGCGACCAAATTTAGACAGAGAAATCAATGCCAAGTCGTTGTCTCAGAGAATAATTATGATGTCCTTCAGAACCTTTGAAAGTAACACATTTAAACGGGATAACTCTTCGCAAACTTAGCATGTTTTGTTTGGTGTGTAAATTTAAATATCTAATTCTATATCAATAAATCGTCTTCGCCAATCCATCGCACTCAAATTAATGGAAACGAAAACAAAGTGTGAATGCTTTTGGGGTTGGCCTGTTTTTTTGTTTTGTTTCTTGCTTGTTGATTTTTCGACTTTGTTTGTGACCCACTGGGTGTTCTCGCTTTGCCACTATGATTATTTTTCACCCTCGACTCCTGTAAACCTATTAGTATCCGTTTTCATTGTTTTCACTCCAGAAAGACACACATGTTTAAACATACAGCAGGCTCATCCTTATTTTCCTAAACGAATTCGAAGAACCGCTTTGTCCAATATGAATGTAACAGTTTAGGCCGCTCATTAGACCCCAACTAATCTTTTTAAACACATAAAATTATGATATATTTATTTACTCCTAGTTAAATGCCACTTGAACCTTTAATGCCGTTGGAATCAATCGATACAGCAAAGGAACGCGTTCCTAGATTTCGGGTTGAATGGACAAATTACGAGTTAAAGCCACGCGTGCCTCACTTGAGTGCGGGAAACTTGATTACTCTGTCGGGGCCTACACCGTACACGGTTCACAAGGAGAACATGGTCTATGCTTCGTCACACTCCACTGGTTAGCATAAACAAGTTGAACCTGTAGACCACGCAGCTCTGTGTCATCATCAGGTGCAGTTGACTGGGTGCGATGGCCAGCCATGTGCTGTCATCATCAGGTGCAGTTGACTGGGTGCTATGGCCAGCTATGTGCTGTCATCATCAGGTGCAGTTGACTGGGTGCGATGGCCAGCTATGTGCTGTCATCATCAGGTGCAGTTGACTGGGTGCGATGGCCAGCTATGTGCTGTCATCATCAGGTGCAGTTGACTGGGTGCGATGGCCAGCCATGTGCTGTCATCATCAGGTGCAGTTGACTGGGTGCGATGGCCAGCCATGTGCTGTCATCATCAGGTGCAGTTGACTGGGTGCGATGGCGATAAGAGTAAATATCATGATAAGAGGAACCTAATTTGATTAAAAATAATATTTTAGTGGTTCTTTTGATATCAAAACAAGAGTTCAATACAATGTTTTAGTGGGTGCCTTTAATATCAAAACAAGAGTTCAATATAATGTTTTTAGGGGGTGCTTTTGATATCAAAACAAGAGTTCAATACAATGTTTTTACTGTGTGCTTTGATATCAAAACAAGAGATCGATACAATGTTTTAGTGGGTGCTTTTGATATCAAAACAAGAGATCGATACAATGTTTTTAGTGGGTGCTTTAATATCAAAACAAGAGTTCAATACAATGTTTTTAGTGGGTGCTTTTGATATCAAAACAAGAGTTCAATACAATGTTTTTAGTGGGTGCTTTTGATATCAAAACAAGAGTTCAATACAATGTTTTTAGTGGGTGCTTTTGATATCAAAACAAGAGTTCAATACAATGTTTTAGTGGGTGCTTTTGATATCAAAACAAAAGTTTAATACAATGTTTTTAGTGGGTGTTTTTGATCTCCAGGTTATCTCGCGGGCTGTGTTAACTGGGCGTGTGTGGGCACGATAAAAGTTCCATGAAATGATTTACTGGTTTGCACTTCATTATATGCAGTTTTACTTACTTTAAGGCGTCCCTCCGTTCTCAGTACTCTAGTTAATGAAGTCCCCAGTTTCCATTGTTTTAAAATATCGAATGTACAAGGGTTGGCTGGAGATTGTCGGTGTCTAGACCAGTGCATTGCCTTTCATGTCGTGAACATTTTACCACGTTCGTTCTGTGACGAGCACTTTAGTTGGAAAATAGCACTGGCCGTAAGATTATAAACGTTCATCTACTTATGACCCGCACTTCACATCAAAACGTGTAGAGGGATACATCTTTATAGCGTATTCTCAGACTGAGCACTTCTTTCATTAAATAAAAAGAATATATAAATATATAAAGTACCACAGATAACTTTAGTATGAAAGAAGACTAATATGCAGATAACGGACGGTTACCTCACATGCATGGATATACCATTATTAGATATATAATACCCGTATATTTAGTAAAGTAATGGAATTATAAGGGCGAGTTTTTTTCTTTTGGTAACAATAACCAATAAAAATGAAATAACAGTAAATGAATAATGTACGGTAGAATTATGTATTATGGCTTCAAACGGCACTCATTATTAATTACGAATCAAGTTGAAAGAATTTGATAGTTTGATAGAAAGGGTATATATACATACAAATATGTAAATATCATTGTAATAAGACCAAATATCATTGTAATAACACCAAAGTGATAAGAGATAATCCAGTGAACATGGAGCTAAACCCACCTGGTGTAACATCAATTCGACTGAGTTAATCCTGCACAGACCAGTGGGCGCACAATGTGACTTGACTTGGGTTAATCCTGCACAGACCAGTGGGCGCACAATGTGACTTGACTTGGGTTAATCCTGCACAGACCAGTGGGCGCACAATGTGACTTGACTTGGGTTAATCCTGCACAGACCAGTGGGCGCACAATGTGACTTGGGTTAATCCTCCACAGACCAGTGGGCGCACAATGTGACTTGACTTGGGTTAATCCTCCACAGACCAGTGGGCGCACAATGTGACTTGGGTTAATCCTCCACAGACCAGTGGGCGCACAATGTGACTTGACTTGGGTTAATCCTGCACAGACCAGTGGGCGCACAATGTGACTTGGGTTAATCCTGCACAGACCAGTGGGCGCACAATGTGACTTGGGTTAATCCTGCACAGACCAGTGGGCGCACAATGTGACTTGACTTGGGTTAATCCTGCACAGACCAGTGGGCGCACAATGTGACTTGGGTTAATCCTGCACAGACCAGTGGGCGCACAATGTGACTTGGGTTAATCCTGCACAGACCAGTGGGCGCACAATGTGACTTGACTTGGGTTAATCCTGCACAGACCAGTGGGCGCACAATGTGACTTGGGTTAATCCTCACAGACCAGTGGGCGCACAATGTGACTTGGGTTAATCCTGCACAGACCAGTGGGCGCACAATGTGACTTGGGTTAATCCTGCACAGACCAGTGGGCGCACAATGTGACTTGATGGGTTAATCCTCAGACCAGTGGGCGCACAATGTGACTTGGGTTAATCCTGCACAGACCAGTGGGCGCACAATGTGACTTGGGGGTTAATCCTGCACAGACCCCTGGACGCACAATGTGACTTGACTTGGGTTAATCCTGCACAGACCAGTGGGCGCACAATGTGACTTGACTCGGGCCAATCCTGCACGGACCAGCTGGTCTTTGTCTCCCTGTTTCAATCTATTTGTTGTTCTGTTGTGGCCAATTTCTTCCTTTACTCAATCTCTCTTTCTGTCTCTATCTTTCTCTCTTTCTCTCTCTCTCTCTCTCCATCTCTCTCTCCCTCTCTCTCTCTCTATTTCTCTCTCATTCTCTCTATGTGCATACAAGCTGGGGTCCCCGTTCATACAGCGCGATAGTTTGTAAGCCAACTCTTTTTTAAAAGGGAAACTTTCTGTCCTGCTTATTAGTGATAGTCTTTAAAATCTTTATTTTTATAAACTCTACAGATCAGATTAAACAGAGACTGGCAGTTTTTGTATGTCTAAAAATGAAATTTCATCCAGATTTTGGTAACTTGTATGCACGTTAAACCTAAAGACTGCCGATGTAAACATTAATGTAAGGACCGTGATTTTGTTCTAAGTCTTAAATCTATCGAGAATTTGGTAACTTCTATAGCATGTCAATCCAAAGAAAAACCATGACCGCCCATGCAAGAATTTGTCTAGGGACCTCGATATATCCAAGGCTAGATCAGCACCATATATTTTACTATGTTTGATTTATATTGAGACACCCTGCTACTTTATATTGAGACACCCTGCTACTTTATATTGTATCGTGATCTAGATCTTCAAGATTTGGTTATAGCCAAAATTCACCAAAGCTGCCTGGACTTACTGTAGATTCTTGAATGACATGGTGTAATCAAGATAGTAAGATTCTTAAGACATTCAGCTGCAAAACAGCAACGATTTATTAGTATGATCATCATTGGAATAAAAAGCCTGTTCCGTCTCCAAGTCAAATAGATAAGCTGACCGGTAGAACCAAAAGTTAGATTGGTGACTACGGTCGAAAAACGAAATGAATGAAGATGTCGAGAAGTGTACGGGAACATTTTAAAGGTGCGGTATTTCGTTTAATTTTTGAACAGTCTTAAGATTAATATTTTGATACTTGACCTACTTAAAAACCCAAATTTCAGTGAACATTCTTAGAAGAATACGTATAGAAAACAAATAGTTTGTATCCTTTTATATAATATATCGCTCCCCCGCTCCCAATCCCTCTCACTCTTTCTCTCCCTCTCTATTTATCTCTCCCTTTCTTCCCATCTCTCTCCGCTCTGTATATATCTCCCTCTCTAAATATATCTACATCTATCCATCTATCTATCCATATCTATCTTTGTATCTCTATCTCTACCTATCTTTCCACCTTTCACAGTCCAGTCTTTTCCTTTTTTGTTGGTCTGTTCAATCTCATGTTTACCTACTTTGCATGTTCATCTGTGCGATGTACGCAATCAAACGTTAGCCCCTAGCGCTTTAGCAAGAGTCCACATGCACGTACATTCAATATTGTGCTACCAAGAGTATAAACTGTGTACGTTTCGTTTTTCCTTATTTAAACTTGCGTCGCATTTTAATTGCCCAAAGGTTTAATTAGCGGCCCGACCTCTGAAAACTGAACAGCTCCGCCGGCCTAGATCTGTGCTAGGCCTTGTCTCCTTGCCAAAACCACAAGATCGGGACTGCTCGATTGGGCGCGTTCTTCCTGTTTGACAAGCTTAATCGGCCCACCGAATCACAACAACTTTTTTTTTGTTGGCGGGGTGCCGGGTCCTGTTGTTTCCCAATAGAATTGAGTAGACTTTTTGCCAGGTATTGCTGCATAGGGTCAGAGTGACATTTGTGCAGGTTGTTCCTGTTGTTTGCTTGCACCCCTATTGATTGTGCACTGCGATTAGGCAGTGGGTTAATGTTCACATGATTGGAGTAAATGGAAGTAGGGAATTACGAAGGGGTGGGGGTGGATGTGAATAATTATTAGCAAGACAATTTCTAGTTTTATTTGCTACAAACCTATGGTTATAATAATTATCCAACATTATTTTCTGTATCGTTCATGGCGTTCTATTAATGTGGTTACCGAAATTTTAATATTGCTTTTTTTTCGCCACTAGAGTTCTTAATGAATCAGATTGTCGGGATATGGTACGGAAAATGTTGATGTGTCGAATGGATTCTTGGAGCTCAAATTCTCATTCCTATCTTTTTCTTGCTTTCTTTTCTATCAGACTTTGATAAGATGAAATATATTCGTCCTATCTTTACATTGACTATAAAAAACACGCATAGAGACTGAGGCCAGTGTAAAGTTGGTCTGTAGGGGTGCTAAATAGAACAATTCCCGCTCACCGTCATCTGTGTGCCATACGCATGACCTGGTTCCAACAACAATAAGCGTAATTGGGAAGAATGGCGGATCCCTGTGAACACCTGTCCAGCCCTGGCCACCTGGCAGCGGAGCATCCCCAGGACAAACCAGGACAAACCAGGACAAACCAGGCAACAGCCGGCGGGCTTGATGCTGGGAACGCGGCCAGGGGGACGCAGGAACTTGCCCTTCTCCATTGGAAGACTTGTCAACTAAACCCAACATGAAGCGTATTCGGATTCATGAAAATTCCCATAGTTATTATGTAATATGTACATTAATTTAATTACACCATTGTCTCATAGAATATCATTATTCTTGTCTGCTTAGGAATCTCCTCTCCATTCTTCATTATTTAGAACGGCCATATCTGAGCACGGTGTATTTTCATTAAGTGTCCAAACCTTGTACATGTACCTGGAGCGACAACTGATCTTAAAAATTTTAATGTGTTCACTTCGCGTTTAGGTTGCCCTCCAGGCACTTTTCTAACCGGAGACATAGCGAATATTTGTATTTTAAAAATCTACATATTTATTATGGAAGGGGGGGGGGGGGGGGTTAAGTCAAATGGTATTTTCACAGCTGCGGTTCCCTGGCGGGCGCTTGGTCTCAATTCTATCTGGTCATCGAGGCGACTTGTTCAATCTGGTCGCCAGCCGAAATCCTCGCGAGATTCTTCCCCGTGGCCTCATTTCACAGGGGCGTGACAGTGCCCTTTTCCAGCGAACACTAAGCGAACAGCGCCGGCCACGTAGTGAGGTCGTCAGGTGTTTCTGCTGAACAACACCACGAAAGACGGAGACTGCCATTCCCCATTGCTGGAGAAATCCAGTTGTTATCAATGGTTTCCCACAAAACTGATATACTATTAGGATGGGTTCTATACATTTAGACGAAAACGTTTCGTTAAATGACGGGGTCCAACTTAGTGCAGGAGATTTTACATTCGTTGTATTTATTTCTCCTTTAAGCTTCTACCAATAATGCTTATACTCATGTAATTTGATACTTGGAAAAATCAGATAAAGGTCGCAGGGGCTTCTAGCACACTTCTTAGCGGTTAGGCTTCAATATCGTAAGTTTTATCTCTTTTAAAATGTGTATATATTGTCGTGTTACAAAAATCCCAATATGGTTCGGGACAAAGGCAACAAGGCGTAACCCTAGCTACTCGCTGATTTATGTATGGTTATTGTTGTCCGTCAACGTCCGTCACTGTTCGTCACTGTCCGTCATAGTCCGTCATAGTCCGTCACATTATGCCAGCGATGAGCAAGCAAACGCCAGCGAGTTGAGGGCTGTTGATACACCCTCCGTGATTTATAGGTGGATTTTCTGCGTTTTGTCTGTCTCGGGCTCACAGTCCATACTCATCGGCTTAATAACGGCGAAACGACAATGTTCCCATTTAGCATGACGTGTTGCCCAGGCACCCGGGAACTCTCCTTCCTACGTCACAGCCCTAGTCAGTATCTTGCTCTCGCTCTTGCGATCTTTTATCAATAGATCAGGGTTGTCTACGATCTTTGTAGGTTTGGTATGTTTCACTTTTTTCTTAATGTCCCTCTTAGCGATGAACCAAATGATGCAAACTATACACGTACAAAATAAAAATCATCATGCATCTTGTTATTAAGTAATTAGTGTTATCCTATTTTCTACTTTGCACCTGTTTTACTACCCTCCTGTGCCTTCGTACCTTGCCTCATTATATTTGTCTGTATATATTTTTCGCTGCTTCTATCTTCATCATTCTATCTAAGTCGTGCTCTATGGTTAAAATTATGTGCGACTGCTTATGGTAATAATTGAATTCAAACCTAACACTTAAAAATACTGAAATAGTTAAGGAGAGAGAGATTCAGTGGTGTTTGCCTTGTGACAGGACTTGAGAGTGCTTGTGCTTGGTAAATCACAAAGAAGAGTTACTTCTCACAAAAGGGTGAAGAGGTAGAGAATTCAAAGAGCTCTCTTCTGATCTAAGGCTTTGGGCTTGGGGTCTAGATCTAGATCTATACTGAGATAGAAGTTGCATGAATGGAAGGTTCCAAACGTTATGATGCGAAACGTACCAGGCAAGCGTACAACTGCTGAAAGCAGGCGGGTTTATTATGATCTGAGGACAGGGCTCTAGAATCTACACTCCTGCACAGACTGACAGCCAGGTCAGCGGAGCCACGCAGCCACATTGGCAGCCACATTGGCAGCCACATTGACAGCCGCATCAGGGTGCAGCCAGGCGAAAGCTAAATTTACATGACACATGCTTTCCAATTATTGTATGGAGAATGCAACGGAAAAAATGTCATTACACAAGACATTTATGCTTTTGATCTTTGAGCTACATACAGCCATGGCATTTTCAAATAAATAAAAGGCACAAATGTAAGTTGATAGCAATGTTTCATATTTTACACGGGAAAACTATACTTTGACTTTGTCTTTGATTTGTTTCCTTAATGAGAAATTGACGGGAAGCGATGGCGCATGAAAATAGAAGGAGTGAACAAGCGATTTGTTTGGAGAGATCGACAAAGGGAAAGACAGGGAGAGTGAACTAGAGAAATAACGAGAGGGAGTGAGAAAATAGATTGTAGATGGGAAGAGAGCAGATAGACAGATAGGGGAGAGAGATTCGGATAGACAGAAAAATACACGCAGTGTGATGTGCCTATCTAATCGTGACTTACGATTACTTATTGGACTTTCAAATGTTTGGAACCAATCAATCAATACATCAAACTATGTATGTATGTATGTATCTATCTATCTATCTATCTATCTATCTATCTATCTATCAATCTATCTATCTATCTATCTATCTATCTATCTATCTATCTATCTATCTATCTATCTATCTATTTATCTATCTATCTATCTCTGTCTCTCTCTCTCTCTCTCTCTCTCTCTCTCTAGAGAAATGGAGAGAGAAAGAATGAAATGAAAACCAGAATAATGATGAGAGAAGACAGAGATAGATAGATAGATAGATAGATAGATAGATAGATAGATAGATAGATAGATAGATAGATAGATAGATAGATAGATAGATAGATAGATAGATAGAACCAATTACTCTAATTTCTTTCTCTCCCTCTCTCTCTTTCTCTCTATTACATTAATATTATTTCTCTCTCCCTCTCTCCAACTCTTTCCCCATATTTTTTTCCATAATGTATTTTGTAAAGAGACACCGTGAGCTATCCCTCGCCAAAAAATAAGGAAATGCTGTACATGTATTAAAGATTAGCGAGATGAGAGACTTAACCCCGCAATGTCACCTTGATCTCTGATCCTTTCTTAGTTTTCGTCTTCATTTCCCTGACCTACTTAGGGCGCATCAGTGGTATGGTATGATCTCCCTGATCATGCAAACAGTCTTTTTTTCTTTACTGTGGTTTAAAGCCTCTCTGTGGTTCGTCTTACGTTTCTGACCAGGGGCCCAGGGATCCCGTTTTATGACGTCTGTTTACTACTGTTTTAGCGATGCGATCTGCTCAAACCGTGTGCTGGTTGCGGGAAAATGTCAGGTGCAATGTGCGCCTCGCACTGAAGACAAAAGACACTCCATTATCCATTACACACGTATGGACTGACGGTATACAAGCTGCAAGTGTTAGATAAAGTCACCCAATTGAATGTAGTGGTACATTTGTTAGATGATAATTCTGCCAAGCCTTGGATCAGTGTGTAGCCAGAAGCGTGTCTAAACCCGAATACATTGAATTTTTGCATCCGTGCGAACCTAACCCAGGGCATTCAGTGCTTGCCGGGCCAATTAGCTTACAGCGTCGATGCCTTGGTCTCTACTGTTTTAGTCCATGTCAGTATAATGTGGATGACAGACACAAAAAGCATGGTACCACCGTTCTAACTCTGTGCTGGTTGGCTCGGTTTCAGTTTAATGACTGGCTGAGACAAGAGTCATGGTATCCCCGCCCTGTCTCGTGTGTGGCAGCACATGAAATTGCCAGACGTCAGTCTTGGGGCCCATCCACAATATAGCATATATAGTGCTATTGTTGGACGTTAAACCAACTACAACTAGCTCTAGCTCTATGTGGCAGCACATGAAATCGCCAGATGTTAGCCTTGGGGCCCGCCCACTACATAGCCTTGCTGCTGACATTGTGATTTAAGCAGCAAACTGACAAAAGACCCAGGCTTGAACAGAGCTTACTTCTTGTCTCAGTGTGTTTGAAAGTAGTATGTGACGCCACACTATTTCTCGTCTGTCAGTGTGTGTGAAAGAGAGAGAGAGAGATGGATAGATAGAACAAGAAAAAACATATAGAGAGAGAGCAGAGAGAGAGAGAGAGAGAGAGAGAGAGAGAGAGAGAGAGAGAGAGAGAGAGAGAGAGAGGAAAGAGAGAGAGAGGGAGAGAGAAAGAGACGATAGATAGAAGAGAGAGAGAGAGAGAGAGAGAGAGAGAGAGAGAGAGAGAGAGAGAGAGAAAGAGAGAGAGAGAGAGAGAGAGAGAGAGAGAGAGAGAGAGAGATTTACCTGACGTCTCGTCTCGTCTCGACTCACTCAAAGCAAATAGAGAGAAGGAAAACAGGACACGAGACAGACTTCAAGGTGAGAGAGGCACACAGTAGCCGCAGTTTACATACACAGACAAACACAGCCACACACGCACAGCCACGGTAAGCCACACACACACAGCCACGGTAAGCCACACACACAGCCACAGTAAGCCACACACACAGCCACAGTAAGCCACACAGATTTTGGCCGCAAGACGGAGAGTCGGGAGGGGGTGTGTCCGTGGGAGGGGCCCGCAACTGCCTGCCGATTGGATCAGGCAATATCACATGACCGGTGTAATTTGTCCTCCGTCCCGATCGCTAGAGGGCATAAAGCTGTGTGCTGTTCTGTGACCCATTGACTTTTTGTGTTATGACAGGATCCAGGAACGCACCTTTTTCACCTTTTTTTTCCTGCGCAGAAAATTTGGGCCGCATATTTCTTTCTTGAGATAGGGCTCGATCGACGCGGTAAAGCGGTAGGCGTGCTGAAGGTAGAGACAGCCCTACACAGGATTAACGGTTCTAACACAGGGGGTCAGAAGGTCGGAAATGTCCGCTTTGAACTCGATCCACACTGTACAGCAGGGGAAACTCTGTACAGCAGTATAGGTAGTGAACTCGCCCAGTTCAGTTCAGTTTTATGTTCGAATCACAAATAAGGATCGACAGGAAAGAAGAAAAAAACAACAGCCAAGCAAGCAAAGAGTTACTTGTTGCCATCAGTCTTTTCTTGTTGTCTCCAGCTATTTTAATAACTTATTCAGATATCGATACGGTTATTTCACCTTTATATTTTGCACAATCGACGTTGGTTAAACGCTTAGATCTAGATTGTTTGATTGGGAGAGCTCTGTTTTATTTACGTTTATACTGTATAGTGATTGAAGATCGCCACCCTTTAGCATTTCCACACAAAGAAACCCATTACGGTACACAAATAGAAGAATATCAAAATGTACACAGCTGGGGTAACCTCACAAGTTGGGGGGGGGGTTGCCTTTTAGATCTTTTGTGGTCAAGCGTTTAATGTTATGTATCCAAGTTTTCTTTCTTTCTTTTCTAATTCGCAGTGTAGCTCTAGGACATGCTTTCGATTGGTTAGTAATAACAATAGGAAAACTTTGTTTATTTCAGACTGCGGTGCAAGAGGCAGGACAAGTTTGGACCGTGAAGATGGAACTCCCCGAGGCTCCGTCCGGCCGCCACAGATCTCGATTCGCGTACGGGTCTCCCAGGACCCAAATAGCTCCGTGCCGAGGCCGAGGCGGCCAAAGTCCGGCGCTGACCGCCCGGCGCACTGGACATTCGCAGACCTGGTGGAGCGCACGGCCAGCCAGCTGGGCAGGCAGCAGGTCAGGCTGGTCAACAGACTCCGGACAGCCCAGGCCAGGCACGGACCGGCTAGTGCGGGCCGGACACCCAACATTCCAGACACGGCTCTGAGCTCGGCCAAGCCGACCAAACTTGGTCCGCCGGATAAAACAAGATATAAACCAGTTGGAAAAGACAACACTGTACTGCCCCAGGCTGTTAAGGGCAACAGTCTGCACCGTCAGTCTATCGGCAAGGAACAGGGGTCTAAGCTGAAGGAGCGAGGTACTTACAATGCTCCAGCCTTACTGGATGATAAAGACCCAGACTCTGGCGATGGTCACACGATGCCCCAGGATGAGGCTGTGGATGCCTGGTCTGACAGAGGTGATGGTCACACGATGCCCCAGGATGAGGCTGTGGAGGCCTGGTCTGACAGAGGCGATGGTCACACGATGCCCCAGGATGAGGCTGTGGAGGCCTGGTCTGACAGAGGCGATGGTCACACGGTGCCCCAGGATGAGTCTGTGGAGGGCTGGTCTGACAGAGGCGATGGTCACACGGTGCCCCAGGATGAGGCTGTGGAGGGCTGGTCTGACAGAGGAGATGGTCACACGGTGCCCCAGGATGAGGCTGTGGAGGTCTGGTCTGACAGAGGCGATGGTCACACGATGCCCCGGGATGAGGCTGTGGAGGTCTGGTCTGACAGAGGCGATGGTCACACGGTGCCCCAGGATGAGGCTGTGGAGGGCTGGTCAGACAGAGGCGATGGTCACACGGTGCCCCAGGATGAGGCTGTGGAGGGCTGGTCTGACAGAGGCGATGCCTCGTCCTGGGCTGCCCATACTGCTGGCCAAACACAGGGCGGGAACAGGCTCGTGAGGCCCATGGTGGCAGACACGTTGGTGAGCAGAACATTCTGCTGATAGACAGGCAAATTGATGAATTACACACACTAGAAATAGAGATAATTTTATTATAATTATGAGTCGATAACACTGGCTATATGTACAAGCAATGGTTGTGTGGGCGACATTCTTTCTGTAATGATAATCTGTGTACATATATATACAAGCAATGATCGTGTGAGCAATATTCTTTCTGTAATTATAATCTATTTATCTAAACAGGAGGGCTCTGTGACGTCTTTGCTTCCGGTTGTCCACAAATTGAGACGTCACGCAGACGCCATGATGAAAGCCTTTCACTCTTCTAAACAACAGGTACACATTTTAAAAAAAACGTTGTGTTACTGATAGGCGAACTGTTTCGATAAAATTTAAAGAAATGCTTTGTAACATTCTACTGGTGCTTTGAAACACTCCATTCAACGAGGTCTTTGCTGTTTTCTTGGTATTAGACTATACACTGAAAAGAGACAACGGCGTTCGTGAGTTTTGTTTTACTGCACGTCAGCACAGTAACGCCTAAATTGTAGCCTGCCACTCAGTGTTTCTATGAATCCTTCTGGTAACGCCTCCCGGGTCTTCTGACGGATGTCATACGGCGACTGAGCTAGACAATCAGTTCTACCAATGTACTTTTCGC
The DNA here is from genome assembly GCA_003991915.1 of Elysia chlorotica. Classification (NCBI taxonomy): domain Eukaryota; kingdom Metazoa; phylum Mollusca; class Gastropoda; family Plakobranchidae; genus Elysia; species Elysia chlorotica. Next base: position 169,607 of record RQTK01000012.1, read on the forward strand.
CGTCTTTATACAACTTGTTTCATGAACGTATCTTTGCGTTACAATTCGTTGTTAATAAAGGCAAGCCTGTCTCTAGTTGAACGTCCCCTAGCTTCTCAATGAAGATTTCTTACGGGACAGGAAAATTGATACATGGCAGCTGGCTGATCACATTATGCTACCACAGACCAAAATTAGTACTGAAAAAAGGCAACTTGGGCGACTAGAAGCCATGCCTTCAGCTCCTACGTTCCAAAAGTCCTGTTACCACCGGCCGCCTGGTGTAAACCCAGTTCTCCATTGTTCTGGCCCTATCCTATAATATTATTGTCTCTGAGTGTGAGTTAAGTTTTGTGGGCGGCTGTGCCTATGACCATCAAGCAAACCTGATATTTAAAAACTATGGCCACATTTTCCGCGGAACCCTTCCATGGCAAGAAAGAGCAAAACAGATTGTAACTTTATGACAATCAACACTCGTCCCTCTGTCTCGTGTGTGGCTGCACATAAAATTGTCAGACGTCCGTCTTGGGCCCGTCCACAATATAGCCTATATAGTGATGATGCTGGACGTTAAACCAACCCCAACCCAACCCAACCCTCTGGAGCATCTGGGAGACCTTCCAAGGGGGAAGCGTCAAGACCTGGAAGGGAGCGTAGAGCAAGAGCCAGGAATGATGCTGTGTTTACATTGTCAATAGAAGAATAAGGGAAGATAATTCACATACAAGTTTCGCCGCGTCTTTGCTTAGTGCTAGCCTAATGCTCTCACAGATTCCGGGAGTGTTAACACAAGTATAATGGCCATGGTGGCTTACAGATGTGTTTCAAATTCAATAAAGTTAGAATAAAAAGAAAGAGAGCAACAAAGATGGTTGTTCTGTTGAATGCATCTCTATCCCTTACTCTCTCTCTCTCTCTCTCTCTCTCTCTCTCTCTCTCTCTCTCTCTCTATGTCCCTCTCTCTATCTGTCTTTCTCTCTCTCTGCTTCTCTGTCCCCCTCTTTCTCGTTTTCTCTCACTCTCTATATTAAACTATTTAGATATGTCTCTTTCTCTTTTTTCTCTCCCCTTCTTCATCTCAGTATAGCGATATTTCCCGTATTCCTCTGGTAACTCTCACTTCCTCTCTCTCTCCGTATGTCCTGTGCTCCGTTCTCTTCTTTTTCGATCCGTTTTCTCCCGCATTTATTCTTTTTCTCTCTTTCTCTCTGTCTTTTATTCTCTCTATATCTCTCTTTATCTCTCTTTGCCTCTCTCTACATTGTTCTTTATCTGTCTTTCTCTGTCTTTCTCTGTCTCTTCACCCTTTACCTAATATTTGGGTAGTTGTTACAAACATTACCACAAATAGAAATTAAAATATTTTCCACGACGCATTTAAACAGCTATGCAAGTAGGAAATGTTTCCAATGGTTGTTGCTGGCCTTGTTTGTTTTCAGTTCGATCGCTACTACGAGGAGATTTCTACCGCGGTCCGCCAAAACATTCTTCCCGGCGCTCGAGAGGCCATGGACGGAATCCGGGATGCAAACCACTACATTCTGGGTAGGCTTTCATAATTTATACAACACGTACGCGCATACATTCCTTTACTGCCTTTCTCATTTGAATTAGTTTGCTATAATTATCTTCGTAGATCTCTCTCTCTATCTCTCTCCCTCTTTCTCTGTCTCTCTGTCTCTGTCTCTCTCTCTCTCTCTCTCTCACTCTCTCTCTCTCTCTCTCTCTCTCTCTCTCTCTCTCTCTCTCTCTCTCTCTCTCTCTCTCTTTCCCTGTATTTATCACTGCTCATTTCACCAGTATAATGTGACCGGCTGAGGCAGGAGTCATGGTATCCCCGCCCTTTCTCGTGTGTGGCATTACATAACATTTTCAGACGTACATCTTGGGGTCCGTCCACAATATAGCCTACATAGTGCTGATACTGGACGTTAAAACCAACTCAACTCAACTCAACTCAACTCAGCTCATTTCACCCTTATTACTACCGCAATATCGTCTATTGTCTTCCAGAAAACTTGAACTTTTTTACTGAAATTCTCACTGTCTGTGAACAAAGGTGCCCATTGTTTGTTTCCACCAGCCGGTATGAACATCGCCTACCAAGTGCAGCAGAGGGCGTCCATGGAGCGCCACCTGGCCAGGGACAGGCGCAGGAAGGGCTGGTCACGTGACGACGCTGCCTATCTGGACAGGCAACAAACAGAAGCTGCGGCTTTGCTGGACGGAGTCAAGTCAAGAAATTTCACAGAGAAACTGAAAAGAATGACGTCTGAGGAAGATGAGTTTCAACTTTTTGCAGCATCGATATACTCTTTGCAAAGGTAAAAGACCCCGATCGTTAAACCATATTCAGGATGGTCTACTCATAGGTGTTTAACAAAACGTTTTATAGATACTTTGACATAAACACCACGTTTCATCACGTTTTGTCCTGGAATGAAACTTTGAAACACTTTGAAGGATCATAAAAATTCACATAAAATAGTTATGAGTAAATCGGTTTCTTCTTTTCATGAAATATCACCTTAAAATAAGAGTGTACTATGTTTAAATCACAACTACGGACACTATAGACACTAAGGATGAATTGAAACGCACGGCTAACTGAAGGCGTAAATGTGAGAATGATTTTCCTTTCATTTTACCTATTACCGAATACTACAAAAATAAGAACTTCTTGAAGTAGGAGTATACATCACCTAAACTAAAACTAAATGCTAGGCCTGTCTTCTCTCCTGCTGCTGGTTGCTCTGAAGCTCCGCCCTGCACACAGAGTCCGAGGTGAGCAGAGTGAGGGGCCTGTTTCGCGGCCGGGACTTCTACAGAAGTCTGAGAGATCTCAGGGAATACCTCACTGATGCTATCCGGACCTTGAACAGAAACTTCTTAGAAAAACCAGCACTCCGCAGGCTCAGATACCAAAAGGTATAAATGGCATCATTATTGTTATTTTCATCATCATCATCATCATCATCATCATCATCATCATCATCATCATCATCATCATCATCATCATCATCATCATCATCATCATCATCATCATCATCATCATCATCATCATCATCATCATCATCATCATCATCATCATCATCATCATCATCAGCAGCAGCAGCAGCATCATCATCATCATCACAACCACCACCATATTCGCTACCCTCGTTAACATCACTCCTTAAAGCCCTATTATAGAAAATATTAAGACCCATCTAATATAAAATATGTTACAGAAAACACAAACCATAAACATGGTCAAAATTTTTTTGACAGGCATCATAATACCGAATCCAGTCTGAAATTTACATTATGTGTCAGTAACATTGTAATGATACCAAGGTAAACAAGAATAGGGCATTAGCTTTTTAATACACAACATTAGGATTTCATGCTCGAAATGTGCTTATGTGCTACAAGGCTATTATGTTACCATGCTAACATGTTGTTAACATGAAGTGGGTGCTATTTTCTCATCTACCCGCCTGATGCTAATAAACGGCGTATTGCTGTTCCATCATTGCTGCTATTTGAACATCTTCATCTGCCATTGGTGTCACTTCTATGAATTAATTTCTTTATTTCACTTTTTTTCATCAATGATATGTTAAAACGTTCCAATTAATTTATACTCTTTTAATTTCTTCTTTAGTTATATATATATATATTTGAATGAGAAATCATGACCAATTCATAAATTTTGTCTTACAGCTATTTGGCTTCTTCCGCGTTGGAATTCGTACGGCATCTGGCCAGCCTCAGGGGAGATAGACTTGGTAGAGAGCAGAGGTGAGTAGTAGTAGTAGTAGTAGTAGTAGTAGTAGTAGTAGTAGTAGTAGTAGTAGTAGTAGTAGTAGTAGTAGTAGTAGTAGTAGTAGTAGTAGTAGTAGTAGTAGTAGTGGTAGTGGTGGTGGTGGTAGTAGTAGTAGTAGTAGTAGTAGTAGTAGTAGTAGTAGTAGTAGTAGT
>RQTK01000012.1:180403-247011 GCA_003991915.1 Elysia chlorotica
ACTGTCGTATCCAACAGCTCAAGGTGAGCATAGCACGTGACTGTCGTATACAGTCCGAGTTACATGTACATGTGCAGGCATATGGATTCTTGCTTGGGAGTCGTTGTCAGTATAATGTGACCGGTTGAGACAGGAGTCATGGTATCCCCGCCCTGTCTAGTGTGTGGCAGCACATAAAATTGTCAGACGTCCGTCTTGGGCCCGTCCAAAAATATAGCCTATATAGTGCTGCTGCTGGACGTTAAACCAACCCAACAACAACAACAACTTGCTTGGGAATAACATATTGTTTTATCGCTTGGTATTTTGTTTTCTAGTTGCTTTTTTCTTTGATTATAATATTGAACTATTTATCTATATATCTCTTCATCTCTCTTGGTCTGACTGTCTGTCACTCTCTGTATCTGTCTCTATCTCTCTATATATCTATAGTTGAATCTACATGCCTGTTGTAGTGATAAGATGGCCAATGTTTTGTTTACTAAGTCAAATAAATTTCGATGTATGATTCAAGTTAACAATACTAGCAAACCCAATGATTCTATCCTCTACCAGCTCTTTGAGTACCCATGTGATTATTTTTTTAAACATAATGTCCGACCAGAACCTGCCCTCCATGCTGCGACTGAACAACGTGCTGAAGACAGCCCGCCGGGTGGAGAGAAAGTACGTTGCCGTGGCAACCGGCAAGCCCGAGCCGAGCCCCGACTGGCAGGGCGATTACTACATGTACGAGTACTACGAGGACTCCGACTACGACCAGAACGACGTGGAATCGGAATCGCTCCAGAAGAAACAAGAGCGGCAGTACGATGCAGAGGTGGACTATCAGGAGCTCTATGAAAAAGGTACACGTTTGATCTCGACTTGCTGGTAAATAAAAAAAACGGTGTCGAGTGATAAAAGAATTGAGACGTTTAGTTTGTAGCTGTTCTTCAAAAGTAAACGGTAATAGAGTGATCTATAATTATTGTTCCTCTCCTTTTGTTCCGAAAACCTATTCCTTTCTTTCTTTGTTTCATGTTGCTGTTGTTGTTGTTGCTGTTGTTGTTGTTGTTGTTGTTGTTGTTTCTTCTTCTTCTTCTTCTTCTTCTTCTTCTTCTTCTTCTTCTTCTTCTTCTTCTTCTTCTTCTTCTTCTTCTTCTTGCTTTAAGGCCCCCAGGCTTCCGTAAAGCTTTTATCGTCGTGGGACAGGGTTTGGCCAGATATGTGCTCTATAGACTGTCACCAAAAAAATAAATATTTTTCTGGCAATTTTATCTCATACCTTTATGTGTGTATGTAACAGTCAAACCCGGAAACTAGCTATTCTTATGAAATTCAAACAAAAAAAATTATGTCACTCACAACAAATTCTTTCTTCTTTTTAATTTTGATAGAAATTCTCAATATGACTATTTTAGACATGTCCTGATACTCCTCAGTTCCCTGGTTTGACAGATAACATACATGTATAATGAACTAATGAAGTCCTATTATAAACTAATGAAGTCCTGTTATAAACTAATGAAGTCCTGTTATAAACTAATGAAGTCCTGTTATAAACTAATGAAGTCCTGTTATAAACTAATGAAGTCCTATTATAAACTAATGAAGTCCTCTCCTCTACTCCCACTAGGGCGCCGTATTGTGAGCAGCCATTCGGACATCCAGCGGCGGAGCTACACGGCTAGCGCCTCATGCAGCCGGGTGGGCTCTCGGCTTGGGTCCCTGCAGGGAAATCTGACAGTTTTGAGACACAAGGTGATGCAGGCCAGGGACATGCTAAGCAAGATGCAGGTGAGGCGAACGTTTTCACTGGTCTCTTCGTTTATTAAATTTTGTTTCCTAACGACCAACTCCAACAGTATGGGTACATCGTGAGACGTTCCCAAGACTATGGTGATCAGTCAAGTGTTTGATGGAAAACTGTGATTTTTAAATTCCTGTATATATGTAAAAACTTACAAGAACTGATAAATTGTTCATCTTACCTGGGCTTGACATAAGAACATAAACATGTTGGATCAGTTTACAATTTGGGGGTTGGCAAGTGCGGCGACTAGGTTGCTCAGTCGCTAGAGTGATAGGCTTCGAATTGAGAGGACCAGGGTTCGAATTCCAATCAGGTCGCCCTTCTTCCTTTTGGTGGGGTCCGTGTCAGTGGAATGTGACCAGCTGACAGAAGTCCTAATGTTAATCTGGATCCGTCCACGAGATAGGGGCGCCAGATTGCTCACTCGGTAGTGCTCTGGGCTGACCAGCAGGAGGCTAGAGGTTCGAATCTCAGCTGGTGTCTCAATGTCTTTACGGGTGACTCCGGTAGTAAGATTGAGCACTTTTGACTAAGGCTTGCACATAATGAATATCGATTGAATAACCGTTTACTCTCTCTCTCTCTCCCGCTCTCTCTCTCTCTCCCTCTCTCTCTCTCTCTCTCTCTCTCTCTCTCTCTCTCTCTCTCTCTCTCTCTCCCCTTACTCCCAGCTGTCTGTTGAGAAGAGAGGGAAGGGCCACATCGCCATCCCCATAGAGCCGCTCTTCAGCGCGGAGAGGTACAACCAGACCTCCCTGAGTTGTGTCCATCAAGCCGAGCTCTCTCAGCGGGATCGTCCTGGCGGTGCAGGGGAACAACTCGGTAACACTGCGCAACTCTGTGTGTCTCAGTTTGAGTTTAAAGCCATATTGTGAATGGGATTGGGGGGGGGGCGGTGGTCTAGGGGTAGAACATCGGTTTCCGACGCAAAAGGTCCCGAGTTCGAATCCTGGCTGTTGCGTTCCCTACTGGTTGGGTCGGTGTCAGTATAATGTGACCGGCTGAGACAGGAGTCATGGTATCCCCGCCCTGTCTCGTGTGTGGCAGCACATAAAATTGTCAGACGTCCGTCTTGGGGCCCGTCCACAATATAGCCTATATAGTGCTGCTGTTGGACGTTAAACCAACCCAACCAACCAACCAACTATATTGTGGATGGGCGCACCAGGCTGACGTCTGACAATTTTATGTGCTGCCACACACGAGACAGGGCTGGGATACCATGGCTCATGTCTCAGCTGGTAACATTAAACTGAAACCGAACCAAACAGTAGGGGGCAAAATCGCCAGGGCTCGAACCACGACGGACCTCCTGCGTCGGAACCCCATGTTCTACCCTATATATATATATAGATAACACTTTTCTTTTTAAAAAGCGTGTCTACATTTTCATTATGTCGATGAGGCCGGCTTTCATCAAGTAAAGTTAATGAGAATAAATATTGGCTGTGTGAACGGGGCGGGCCAATGAGATATTGTTTTGGATTGGTAAACATAATAATAATAGTACCCTAGTATTCAACTGGTTACCCTTATTAGCATTGTTTATATTAAAGCATACATTTTGAAATAATTTTTATTCAATAGGCTTCCTACAGATTGCGCCTGGATGACGGGTACCTGACTGCCAGCGTGCACGACGCAGCCTGGGCCAGCTTGTATCAGGTGACCTTAGAGAAGCCCCTGGAGAGAGATTTGTGGCATGCCATCAAAATCCAGAGGTGAGCTCAATTTCGTTTTTATACGGTTTTTTTAGTTGTTTGGATTGGCAAGTTGCTTCCTATGAATTAAAAAAAATATGACCAAAATATGACAAAATACAGAAAATATAGCATGACTATTGTGGCTTTTTTTAATCAGGTTTCAACATTGATATAGTTTCAAAAAAGAAGGCTGTCCGATTATCAAGAGAAAGGAACGATGTTTTCTATTCAAATCGTTATTCTTAAAGTTCAAAACATAATTTATTATTGTTTTTTCCAAAACTTTCTTACCAAAATAACCCTCTCAATAAGAACAGAAATTACAAAGAGAAAAGGATTAATAAACCAAACGGTGTGACATTGCTTACGTGTAGGCTACTACATACATGTAGTAGTGTTCCCCAATAGGCTGTTACCGGCTTGGAGAAAGAACTAGAAACTACCCGAAGTTTGGTTGGCCTTTTCCCATCACGTTGCACCCATGTTGCGCGGGTTGATAGGCTCTTGTGCTTGCACCTTTTTTGCATTGATCTACACACCCTCTGTTTCAAAAAGTAATAATATCAAAGCTTTTCAAACTTTTGAAAATTCCCTAAAATGGTGCGCACACAAGGAAGAAGGGGCGAGTAGTTTTAATATGTAGGCTAAGATTGGACCTTTCTCGGGGTTTCTTGATATAAGTAAATAAGCCTGGAGAGTTCTAGGGTTCTCAATAGGGTTTTATGTCTCCTATGTTCACCTGGGGGTCCTATACGGCGACGGCACCCAAGACTTACGTCTGGCAATAATATTTCTATGTGCTGCTACACACGAGACAGGGCGAGGATACCAATGACTATCTAAGCCAGTCACATTATACTAACACCGACCCAACGAGATACAGTGGACGAATATCGGACAAATAAATCTGCGGATTGTGGGATTAGATCCGCGGACCTCCTGATCTGAAGACCAACGCTCTACCACTTGAGCCAGTTCGCCCCCCAGGAGAGTTTTAGATGTGTGCTTTGTGTATATAATAGCAGAGCGCAGTAGAGTGAAGAAGATTGATTGATGGATTTTTTGTAGAGAGAGAAGTGTTTACACGTCTGATCGTATTGTAACATCTTGTCACACTGAGCTCTGTTATTTTGCTGATATTGAGATCCATTATAAATCTAGATAGGTGTCAAATACTGATTTTGATATGGGTATTCTTGAGTTGTATTCTTAGCCCCCAGACAATGAAGTTAAACTATTGCGTTTCTACAAAGGATTTCTGGTAATCTTTATTTTGTTAATGTTGATAAGATAGTGTGTCCGAGTCTACGTGAATTATAATTATTCAACAATTGACATACAACAGGGACCAACTTCATCGGTCTGAAAACACTTTCACTTTCTGGGTTGTAATTTTTGAGATTCAAGAGACACACGCTCATTCCATGTATCGATCATTTCCGTGATCGTATCGTTTGAAGACGTTGCCGCCAATCTGTGAAAAGTTTTTCTTTACATATTTCTACACTTCACTATTTTAGTGCAGTGTGTGTATGTGGTTTCTTGTTGGACATACTCGTATATTACGTTTATGTAAGCACATCACCCGTTTTATGTAATGATCAGTTGGCTCACTGATGCACTAACTTTAATCACTACCTTCATTGTATTATTCATAATAATACTGTTATTTCCTTTATCGTTGCCCCTCAGAACTGGGCTCTATCTGAACGTGTCTGTCCAGCAACAGGGACAAGCGGAGCAGTCCAAGAGCACACGGGTGGACGTGGAGAGGCTGGGCTCGCTCAAGTCAGAGCCTGTCGTGGCCTATATAGGGGGAGCGCCAGCAGAGATCCAGGTGGGGCGCTATAAAAACATGTGCTTTAAAATGCCACCAATAGAGTCAGGGTGACTCCTTATACTTTTTATTGTTCATCTTCATTGTAAAGCGAAAAAACAAATATGCGTTCTTTATAAATTCAATTTTGTAAATCGAAATTTAATATGAATAGAATGGCAGTTCATTTTTGAACACCGAAAAGAAAGACAAAACTATGAAGAAAATGTTCAGGTAATAGTGTATTATTTTTTATCTACACAAAAGTTGTTTATGTGCTGCTGTTGTATGCGGCCTGGCATTCAAACGTTGACTGTTACTTTGCGATTCTTGGTGATGTATCTCAAATGCTATTCATGACTGTTTCGTTGTTTGTTAATTTGTTTATTTTTACTGAGTTGCCGTAACAACAAAAAGCGTATGAGTTGGACATGTTTGTTTTGCCCCCCAGAGTGGCAGTGCAAGCTGGGAGGGCTGTGTGGCGGGTCTCCGCGTCAACGCTGGCGCCCTAAACCTGTTCACCCCCGACAGCGCGGGGCGCGGCGCCTCTCTGTGCGACAACCACTGGTAGGGAACCTCCATCAAAAACTGTTTCTAACCACAACTCAGACCAGTGTGGGGTTTTGCCATACATCTGTAATGATGTATTTTCAATGTACAGCTAGCTATAAGATCCTGCAATGCAGTACATGTATACGATTATATTATACATTAACACTTTTTGTGAAATTACATACAACAATTATAGATTCGCGTTAGTCATATAGAGTGTTTTTCTAACAAATGTTTTTTTAATGATTAATAGAAAGAGCTGTCTCACATTGTTGAATAAACTTACCAAATGATGTCTTTATTTTTCTGTATGCATTTCTCATCCACTCTTTTATCCAAAACGGAACTTTTATTATAAAAAAGGTATAGGTTAAGAAACAGACTCACGTGCTAAAAATAGAAGCAGTAGATATTTCTGTTGTAACATGATACAATATAGTGCACGCTGACATCAACTTAGATTATAGGTGCCTTAATGGGAGCATCTTTACAAAAAGATCCTACTTAGTACTATGATTATGAAATGGATTTCTTCACAGCGCTGCGAGAGCAGAGCCGACTTCAGCAATCTTCAATGGGAACGGCTTCTTGCACTACAGCGGACAGCTTGGAGATAGCACCACATCTGTAGAGTTTGCATTCACAACACGCCAACAGTCGGCCAGTCTTCTGTCGGTCGTGAACAACACACAGGTAGCGGTTTTGTTTTTCGTTGTTTTGTTTTTGTTGTTGTTTTTTGTTTGTTTTTTGTTTTTTTTTGGGGGGGAGCGGTTGTTGTTGTTGTTGTTGTTTTTTTTGTTTGTTGTTGTTTTTTTGTTTTTGTTGTTTTTTTTGTTGTTGTTTTTTTGTTGTTGGGGGGGGGTGGTTTTTTTAGTGGGGGTGGGGGTGTTGTTATTTTTTTCGGGGGGAGGAAAGGGAAGGGTATAATTATATAATTATACATAGTGTCGAATAATCTATCTTAAAGTGTCACAGATCAAGAATCCGATAGACATAGAATTAATTTTTAAACACCCTTAATCTTTTATTAACGTATTTCCTTTGTGCGTTCACGGTTTGCTATATCTTTGATACATTTAGTGAGTGTCTTTTGTAGAAATCCGTGAAGTTAAACCTAACATGTTGTCTATTAGTTAAATTATTGACATGGACTTCAGGGTGAAAATATTCAGTTTTGGTAATCTCCCTATTCCAGCGTTTCTGTTTGCACGTGATGCTGGAGGGAGGTGCGTTGAAAGTGCAGAGCTCATCTGACCAGAAGAGTGTCCTATACCTCAGCTCCAACAACATCTACGGAGATGGCCAGACCCATATGGTCAAGGTATATCAGAGAACAATATTTAGTTGAGCTATAAGTCTTTATTTTTAACTTCAGATAAGTATCTTTTTTGAAGTTTTTTTCATGAGGGCACATACAATTATTATTATAAATACCATGAATTCTTGTCTACACACATTTTCAAAACTGTGATTGGTAGCCTATAGCGGAAATTGCGTCAGTCTGCGGCAGAGCCACCCTAGCACTGGCAGTTCTCAGAACCAGAAGCGTTTGCATTGTACCAACAGCATTGTCTTGTTGACAAACTTCACAAAGGCTGTTGCGTTCCCTACTGGTTGGGTCGGTGTCAGTATAATGTGACCGGCTGAGACAGGAGTCATGGTATCCCCGCCCTGTCTCGTGTGACGTTAAACCAACCCAACCCCCAATCACAAAGTTTTATTTTGTCCTGCTCAGATCGAGTTTAAAGAGTCGGCCACGCACATCACTGTTGATGGAACCAAGGATGCCTTCCAGGTGCGGAGCAGCAGGCCAGTGGTCGAGCGGCGATCGCTGCAGGGCGTGTCTATTGGAGCGTTCGTGTCCATCGACAGGCAGCTCCAGCAAGACGTATCCAGGTGCTTACTATAATACCCTTCAAGATGTTTACTTTGGTTAAAATAGGAGTGAACAACGAATTTCCAAGTTGAACGGGGGGCGCGGTGGTCTAGGGGTAGAACATCGGCTTCCGACGCAAGAGGTCCCGAGGTATCCCCGTCCTGTCTCGTGTGTGGCAGCACATAAAATTGTTAGACGTCCGTCTTGGGGTCCGTCCACAATATAGCCTATATAATGCTGCTGTTGGACGTTAAACCAACCCAACCCCACCAAGTTGGACATAATGATAAATTGAATACATCTGTTACATTAACAGTGCTTTTAATAATCATCTCTCTTAGAAAATGTTATATGTTTTTGTTATACTTTGTTGTTTTTTTATACATGTTATTAACTTAATGTTTCAACATCTCAGCATACATTTTTATATCTATCACAGCTGTGCATTCATCAAAATGTAGCGCAGTTTGTTGTAATTATCGGTCCACAATAATGTATCCCCCTGTGTGTCCCAGGCCCCTGATTGGGTGCATCAGCGATGTGTCGGTCAACGGTGAAAAGCTGCCCTTATCCCAAGCAGATGAGATGTACAATGTTTACCAAGGATATTGTGCAGATGCACAGGAAAACGTAAGCATTTTTAAGGGGAGGTGTTATTATTAAAGAGATGTGGTGGGTTCTAGTTGATCTTTTAAAAAATCTACTCGTACTTGCTATTTAAGAGAAGTCAAAAACTTGTTACTCAGTAATAATCCTAATTGAGGGAAAAATAGGTTTGCTGTAATGAAAATGAGGTTTGCGCCTCAGTTGATCTAATCCTGTACTTAACGAGTCAACAGTGTTCTTTAACGGCATTTTTTAATATCTGTCTAGCGTGTACGAGTTGAGAATTCTTTAACGGCATTTGTCTAGCTTGTACGAGTGGATAGGACCTTTTTTTTCATTCACTTGAACTCGCTCCCAGTACACTGGCCTGATTTCCTTCACTGCTGGCTGTTCCCAGGTTTGGCACGCCTGCAGGCGCTGGACCGAGAACAGCTCGAGTGTGGTGTTGGGGAACATCCCTCTCTCCAGAGCTGTGTCCCTCTGGGTGTCTTCTGACGCGAAAGGTCCAGTTCTACGCTACACTAGACACAAAAGCGGCGCTGACAGCTCTAACGTAATTATGTCTCAGTTCCTCTCCATTGGCATGTAACATTTTCTTTGATTTGTACAATTCAGAAAAGACACGATGAAAACATCGTGTTTTGTAGAATTTAATAACTGAAAGTGCAGTGGTTTATTTACACCAAAGCTGAAAAGCAGGATTATGTCTTTTGATATTCTTCTTAGGCATTCCAGTGTACAACATAATTTTGATGATTAAAAATGAACCACTTTCAAAAATGTCAGAGAGGGGAGAGATGGGGTGCTGTGAGAAAAGAAATCAAGAGAGAGAGAGAGAGAGAGAGAGAGGGAAGGAGGAAAAGAGCGAATCGTTATTGCATAATGGCACCAAAAGCTATAAACAAACGTACTAAGTATGATCAGTCTTTGTTTTCGTTCTTTCCACCCAGGACTTCACTGTAGACATAGTACTCGAGTCAGACGAGCTTACTGTCACTATCAACGACTCCCCTACAAAGTTGAAGAGGCCTGCAGGGCAAGGGTCTGGAGATTTCTTCTCTGTTCTACTGCTGGACAAGCCCAGCGTGTGAGTTGATACACAGGCGTCAGGGTATTTTAATTCAATTCAATTCAATTCAATTCAATTCAAAGTTTATTCAGTCAATATATATATAGAACTTAGCATAAATTCCTTATCAATCTGGACAAGTGATTGGCTTGAAGATCAGCATGAAGCGCAAGCAAACAGGATCAGGTTTTTTTAAAACTGACGACTGGCCTTAGGAGCCTAATTTAAAAGTACATTTTGAAAACAGGCCAGTTAAATGGTGGTCTTAAAGAGTTTAGAATAATCAACAGCAGATTGCAAACAGTGCTAAATAGCAGTATCAGTGGTAATACAAAGAAAAATAACATTTCGATTTGCAGATATGTTCACTTGACATTCGGACACAAGGATTGAAATGTATAAGGTCATACAAGATCAGGGAACCATTTAGCAAGAAACAACCATAAATTGAATAAGAACCTTTAACAGTGATTTGCTACATGTTTCAATCTTTGTTTTCCAATTTGGTATATATCTAACAAGCTCAGTTATTGCGAGAGACAATTTCAGAAATGACAAATTTTCTCCAAATCAAAAAAAAATGTGTTAATCGTCTTTGTACTGCAATCCTCAGTTCAACTGTAGAGGTCTATGTGTGGGGACAGAAAGTCGAGTTGGTCTACCTGCGCAACTGGCTCTGGCTGGCCCAAGCTTCCGATGCTGACCAACCACACTCCCTGGTGCTAGCGGGGCTGGACCCCAGCGGTCAGCAGACTGGACATGAGGCCCAGAGATTCACTGGATCTCTGTCGCGGCTCGTCATTGAGGATAGGTATGTAGCTGTGTTTTTAGTGATCTCAGTCGATCTGTATCATTATCGTTTTTTTTGTTTTGTTTTTGTCTTGCTGAAGTTTGAGTTGGTTAATATCTCACTTGAAATTAGTTTGATGAAATTTCTTGTAGGCCTAGTTCATATAAACAGATAAGCTCCGAACACACTTTACACACTTACTGTCGCAATAAGACACTCATCAACAATAATTATTATGGGCGTTGAGGGCAGCAATGGTTTAATTTTATTGGTCGAATGATTCAATTTATATTTTATTCTTTGTACCCGATACATTGGTATAATGTACTCTTATCTCGTATGTCTTTCAAAATATCTCAAGTATAGTGAGAATTTTCAAATGAAGGGTCCGTGGATGATATGTCTTGCCTTTGTGTGTGTGTGTGTGTGTGTGTGTGTTTGTGTGTTTGTGTGTGTGTGTGTGTGTATGTTTGTGTGTTTGTGTGAGTATGTGTGTGTGTTTGTTTTTCCGCAGTATGGTACTCATGAAGCAACTGATAACACTTCAAACAATAACATACAAACTGATCACAGAGTGATAGGATGATGAATATGTCAAAACAGAATCAGATGTCTCAATCTTTTCTTTTTTCTCTAGGTATAGAGATCTGAGTCTGTTCACAGCGTCGCACAATATCACTTCATGTCAGCGGCAGTTGTCAGGGGCGCAACTTACAGATGTCAACAGTTGAAAAAGATACAACTTTCAGATGTCAACAGTTGAAAGAGAGACAACTTACAGATGTCAACAGTTGAAAGAGATACAAGTTACAGATTTAAAGCGTAGACAGGAGCGCAACTAACAGATGTAAAGCGTTTACAGAAGTGTGACCAACAGGTGTAAAGTGTCGAAAGAAGTTCAACTAGGAGATGTAAATTGCAACCCACAAATGTAGGGACTTGAAAGAAGTGCAGCCAACAGTAAAGTATGCTCACTTAACAGATGAAGGGACTTGAAAGAAATGCAGCTAAGTAGTGCAGTAAAGTATGACACCCAACAATATCCCCATTCCTGATAAAAGGCTGCCCCCATTGTGTTTACGAGTCATACAATCCACTCCAACGATGGATGCTGCTCTGCGTGATGGTTGTTACTCTGCAAACACTGGCCTTTAAATGATCAACGTGTAAAGAGTGTTAATGTTTGCCGTTATTTATTTTACAGTGTGGTCAAAAAGCGTGTGTTAAATCTGTGTCATTATTTATTCTATGTTTTGGTTTGTAAACATAAATATGTACAATTCCATACGTTGTTATTTAAAACTTAAAACACTCCATTGTTGTTTTTCAAAATCATGGAGAATAATTCATATAACTTCATGAAATGTTGACATTAGCAGAAGATTTATGTATCAAACGATTCCGTGTATTTATCTCTTGCTTCATTTTCGGAGTGCCTTTTGCTAATTTTGTACTGCTCTGGACTGTGAACCGAGAGCGGTATGCCTGAAGCTCAACCCACAACAGGAGGCCCCATCTCCACTTATAGGTCCTCAAGAAACCCAGGCTGTGGAAGACTAGAGGAGATAACTCGTATCTGTGTTTTTTTTTAATACATCTGGTCACCAGGCCTGGTTGATCTAACATTAACTCATATTGAGTTAGTGGACATTCTACGAGCCTCTAACAGATAATGAGTCAAGCAGGTATCAACCATTTTGTTGAAGTCAACAGAACAAAACTTCACAGAAACATAAGTAACACTCCACGGATACATAACAAAACTTCACAGAAACATAAGTAACACTCCACAGATACATAACAAAAACAGTTCACAGAAACATAACAAAATACTCTAAAGACACATAACTAGACACTTCACAGAAACCAACAATTCATTTTAAAACTTTCAAGTCGTTAAGTTTTTCTTCATTTTATAAATGATATGCAGTGCCATATTTGTTTTCTATTTAAAAATAAGAGGGATATGTGACTAACTTAATTGAAATTATCAATTTTTATTAAAAAATTGTACAAATCTTGTTGACACTTATGATTTTTACATGTGTTGATATAAAAAGTGAAGACACCTTTTCCATTGTTTGCATCAGTTGTTTTTATATTCATTAAAGACGCTTATTACATGTGTTGCAGAAACAAAATCTAAGGACATTAAGACATTGACAGTTAATCCCCTTTAAAGGTTATGTTGATGTAACGTTGAAAACAAAGATTACTTGTAAAGATTACAATATTTGATCCCTCCCTTAGGAAGTAACTCCTTTGAATAATTATGATATACCAACGAAATTCTCCTTTTTAAGCAATTATTGTGAAGAGAATATTTCCTCCTATTTAATATGCATTTTCCAACTTTAAAGAATGATAAGGAGAGACACTGTTTTCAGTGACCAAATCAAGAAGGGTCCACTATAGTAAAGCTGTTTCAGTTGTTTTAAATTACAAGCGTATGTATTAAACGTAAGTAAAAATTATTTTGATTATTGGTTGTGAATAAGGAAAAACTAAAGAATAGTTTCTAATGCCGATGTACGGGTATCAATTTTAGAAAGAATTACTGAATAACGAAGTTTGACAGTTTATACATGGAAATTGTGAAACTGTATAAGGCTTGTCCCAACAATAACGCTAAATTTTTCATGAAATTCAGTTAAAGGTTTTCATTGGACCTGCCTCAAAATCTTCAACATGATGCACCAACCTTTTTTTTTCCTCGGTATAGTCCACATAACGGTTGCTGCAATTTTGAAATCATAATGCGGAAAAAATATGTGCTCTGTCAACATTGGCAAGTGTAGCACGTCAATTTTTTACTGCTTGAACTATTCCTTCTCTTGATTTAAAACCCACGCCTCCCATCTGATGTTTCAAAGGCCCAAAGAGGTGGTAGTCTGAAGGTGCAAGTTTAGCTCTATAAGCTGGGGTAAACATTCATTATTTTTTGCTGTATGGGGTGTTGCATTATCATGTTAAAAGTTTCCCATTCATTTATTGCGGGTAAAATAAATAATCCCATCATCATAAAAAGATGGAATCTACCTTTTGCTGGAAATTTTTACTTTGAGTTAAGCAAATTGTTTGCCTAACAAGAACCTCTAATATTTCAAAGATAGAATTTGAAAGACCGCAAAAATTATGCTGTTGTTGTCTTTTTCAAAATAATCACTTATCGAAATGAGAAACAAAAGTTTAAATAAAATGAGAATATAGTCACATTTTGATTCCAAAAATCAATATTTATTCATCAGGAATGGTGTGCAGTTTAGGGTAATAAAAATACCAATGAAAATACACATAATTATCATGAAGAATCTAAGTTATACATACATAGACTCTAATTAAGATTTCTGTGGGAAAGCTACATTTTAGAGAAAAGAAAAAAAAAGGTGACACATGTATTTATTGCACTATAAATTTGATGTTGTTTTGGGGGTTTTTTGCATGTAGGCTGTGTCACTCCATTAGGTTCTCAACCTTATTATGAAGCAGCAGAGACAAGTAGGAGCTTGTTAGCTTTTTAAGGAATGACGACAACAGCTTTTGAGGAGTCTAAATGCTCTTGCGTGAGAAACTCGGACGCCTTGTCTAGGGGAACCGACTGGATCTCATTCAATCTGGGGGGAAAGCAGCAAGATACTCGTGAGAGAGACAGGCAGAGAGAGAGAGAGAGAGAGAGAGAGCCTTGTCTAGGGGAACCGACTGGATCTCATTCAACCTGGGGGAAAGCAGCAAGATACTCGTGAGAGAGAGAGAGAGAGAGAGAGAGAGGGAGAGGAAGAGAGAGAGAGAGAGAGAGAGGGAGAGAGAGAGAGAAAGAGTGTGTGTGAGTGCATAATGTATGAAAGAAAAACATAGACAAAGACAATGGAAAACAAAGCATTTAAATCATTAGTTTCAATATTTAAGATAAATAAAAAGCATTCCGTCTCAAAAGCCTCATAAACAGTATTGGAATGTTTTTAAATGATTATCCCTTAAAAAAAAACAGCTTTGATTTTATAGAGTAGTGACAAAAAGAAAAACGTGCATATTAATCTATAATAAACAAAAAGGCTTACTTAAAGTCTCCATTTTCCACGTGATCCAGCAAATCTTTAAGGATATCTTAGACATGGTTAAGAAAATCAACTGATGAATTTCATTAATCATGATCAATACAAAGTTACAATTTAGACAAAACAAAACAATGTAGTCGAGCATGGCCCTTTAATCCCTTTAATGTCACTCAGGACCTCTTCCTTTTCTTTTTTTCTCTTTCTTTTTTTTAGACAAAGGTGCAAATATTATTGTTTTAATGAATATTATATTTTGAACATTTGAAAGCATCATTAAGAGTTGAGAAATATATGTTAGTTCAACGATAAAATGTCTAACATTTTCCCCAAACACCCCGCACACAACTTGTGTGCATTGAATGATTGATCTGCTCTTGTGTTTGCACAATCTTTTATTAATCTGCACGCCTTTGATTTCAAAATAATAAAAATCAAAACTTTTATTTTTAGTAAATTATTTTAAATTACGAGTGCACGCACAAGCAATACGCCTGTACAATACACCATGCTATGCTCCTGTGCACATATCTCTTTGTAGCCTCACAACTTTCATTGTGAAATAATAAAAATCAGACCTTATACCTTTCATAAATTTTGTATAATTTCCCCGAATAGTGTGCGCAAAAGAACTAAGCCTTGAATGTTTAAACCGCTGGGCCGGTAGTGAAGGATACGCTGGAAGCGGCCGTGCTGGGCCCGCATGAGGACCCAGGCCGGGGGGAACAGGAAGGAGAGGGAGCCGCCGCGAAGAAACAGCTGCTGGCTGTCCGGGGGGTCCAGCTAGGGGTCAGGGCAGTGGGGAGTTGGAGCAGGTTATTCATGTGATCAAATAGCATGTAAGGATTGCCTTAATAAGTCACAAACTACTTGGATAGGTACACATTTAGAGCTATGTTGAAAAAGGATTTAAGTATCGCTCCAGCTATGATGCTTGACTCCTCCCATACAAACTGTCTGCGGCAGTACCTTCCTGTGGTACTTCTTGTTCTCACTGAACTTGCTGCGAGGGCAATCGAGTAACTGGCGGTTTATCCAGCGGGTTCTAGAAACTCAACAGCAAATCAGGCGAACAAGGATTTCCCAACGGTGTAACTGGCGGTATATCCAGAGGGTTCTAGAAACCCAACAGCAAATCAGGCGAACAAGGATTTCCCAACGGTTGAGATGGCGGACAAGGACTCTAGACCAGGCCATGGACTTGGCACCATTACCCTGTGCCCTGTGCCAGGGGGTGGAAAGGCTACAAAAATCGGAAGTGGAGCCCCCAAGGCAGTTAGGCTGACTCATCGTCTCCTTTCTGGCAGCTCCTGCAACCAACCCGGCACCAAGCGTAAAACTATACCTTCCCTTGGGTCTGGCGTTAAGTTAGAGAGGGGGACACTGTAACTTAGGCTACGTTGGTCCATATACATGCGCCTTTCTTGTGTAAGTTTGCTGGTCCCTGTTGTCTTCACATTCAAATTAAATAAAGCTCACCACCATAACACACTGGGCTCCATAATAAAATTATGTTTTATGTAAAGAAATGTCTTTAACATTATTACACAGACTCGAGTCAATGACAAAGTTAACAAAGTAATGGATAACTTTTAAACTTGATTAGAGATTACATTTACTCATGTGAAAGCATAACAAATGGTCTAATATCAAATGTATAACAAGTGTAAAAAATGTTGACCTGTAAGTTTGGGTTTCTCGTGATCCACCGTCATGTGAAAGCATAACAAATGGTCTATATATACCCTCTGTAAAGATTAATGCACTTTAAAACAGCTTGAAGATTTCTCTTTACTAAAAAACAATGAGGGGCTGAGACAACTTTGTGAAGGACTGAGAAGCTTGAAATAGAAAGTTGAGCTAAATAATTTCATTATAACAAGTGTAAAAAATGTTGACCTGTAAGTTTGGGTTTCTCGTGATCCACCGTCCTGCAAAGCCAAGGCAAGAGAGAAGGTCGTGTTTGTGAGGCACGGATTTCATTGACCTTTCCTCCATCAGGTCCTTGTCCTCCTCACTGGTAAACAGACGAACTGTAATGCATGCAATCATGTTGTATATTATTTAATACCCTCCTCACTGGTAAACAGACGAACAATCATGTTGTATATTATTTAATACCCTCCTCACTGGTAAACAGACGAACTGTAATGCATGCAATCATGTTGTATATTATTTAATACCCTCCTCACTGGTAAACAGACGAACTGTAATGCATGCAATCATGTTGTATATTATTTAATACCCTCCTCACTGGTAAACAGACGAACAATCATGTTGTATATTATTTAATACCCTCCTCACTGGTAAACAGACGAACTGTAATGCATGCAATCATGTTGTATATTTAATACCCTCCTCACTGGTAAACAGACAAACTGTAATGCATGCAATCATGTTGTATATTATTTAATACCCTCCTCACTGGTAAACAGACGAACAATCATGTTGTATATTATTTAATACCCTCCTCACTGGTAAACAGACGAACTGTAATGCATGCAATCATGTTGTATATTTAATACCCTCCTCACTGGTAAACAGACGAACTGTAATGCATGCAATCATGTTGTATATTTAATACCCTCCTCACTGGTAAACAGACGAACTGTAATGCATGCAATCATGTTGTATATTATTTAATACCCTCCTCACTGGTAAACAGACGAACTGTAATGCTTGCAATCATGTTGTTTATTATTTAATACCTTCTTTCACTGGTAAACAGACGAACTGTAATGCATGCAATCATGTTGTATATTTAATACCCTCCTCACTGATAAACAGACACACTGTAATGCATGCAATCATCTTGTATATTTAATACCCTCCTCACTAGTAAACAGACAAACAATCATGTTGTATATTCAATACAGTAGAACTCGAGTACAAGAAACTCGGATTCAAAGAACACCCACTATTCAACGAACAGATAAAAATCCCCGATTTCTCTTCTTCTTTGTCTTAAGTCAACTGTCTTGGATCCAACAAACTAATCTCATACCCATCCTCAAATTCAACGACTCAGAAGTACTGGAAAGCTTACAATGTTGCAAACCAGACACTTCAAATCTAGTCTAAAATTAGACAAAAGATCCCCTGGGTCATCGGTAAAAATTGACACTTTTTCTATAAGCCAGGACAAAAACATAATAATAATAATAATAATAATAATAATAATAATAATAATAATAATAATAATAATATACTGCATATTTATATAGCGCACGCTCAATGCAGTATAGTGTACAGTAAAAGGGATACAAAATGATGAGCAGAGAGGAGAGTGGGAATGGAGTGGTGGCTGACAGGCAACCGCCAAGCAAGATTAGAGATCCAAGACTTAAAGCTGCCAGTTGAAAATGTGAGATATATGTGCGTGTGTGTGTGTGTGTGTGTGTTTGTGCGTGTGTGCGTGCGTGCGTGCGTGCGTGCGTGTGTGCGTGTGTGTGTGTGTGATTGGTTCAAAAATATCTAGCTACAAGCATGTAATGGCAGGAGTGAGCCATACATGGCTTCAAAGAACCATGCATCCAACAAACTACGGTATTAAAAATTAAGGCGCTTGTTCGTTGAATCCCAGTTATACTGCACTTCCTGAGGTAGAACCTTCTCATTTATTGTAACCATTTAACAAAGCCCAAGTCTACTGCATCTAAAAGGTAAGATTCTAAATGGGGCAACATCGTCAAAGGCATGAAGCTACTCTTGGTGGTCATTACACATCTGTTAAAGAGCAGCAGTAATACATATATCAACTTGCCAAGTCCAATGCACTAGTGACCACTGTTAGACATTGTTGTTATATTGTCTTCATTTTATCTTTTTAATTTGGTGTGAGCGTGATGCAAGGTAATTTCTAATTTCTGTATTTTCTATTAATTTCATAATTAAAGAGTAAAGTAAGAGAACTTGTAAATTTAACATGCTTAGTTTAAGTGGGGGAGTTAAATATAAATTCATTAGTTAGATATGCACTCCAATTACTGTGTAGCTCTTTTGTTGTGTTAAACATAATTGTTGTTTTTTTACTTTTTAATCAGTTCCTTCCTGACATCTTTCTCTGCAATAAAAGCAATGCAACTGAACGCTGTATTTTTTATGTCTCCCAACATGTAACATCCTAGGGGCTATATCTATTTAACATATACAATCAATAATATGTAGGTATTAACAAAGAGAACAGGAAGAAAAGACTGAAATCAAAGACAGGAAAGCAGAGGTAATGGTCATCAGTTGGAAGAAGGAGCTGCTAAGGATACATATCACTGTCAAAGGAACTAAACTCAAACAGCTTCATAAATTCAAATACTTGAGAACTTTAATCTCAAGAGATGGAAAGAATGACACTGATGTTTCATCAAGAAATGCCCAGGCAAAACTGAGTTACCAGAAAATGAAAGCAGTCTTAAAAAACAAGA
Organism: Elysia chlorotica; assembly: GCA_003991915.1. Classification (NCBI taxonomy): domain Eukaryota; kingdom Metazoa; phylum Mollusca; class Gastropoda; family Plakobranchidae; genus Elysia; species Elysia chlorotica. Next base: position 199,084 of record RQTK01000012.1, read on the forward strand.
CACTGATGTTTCATCAAGAAATGCCCAGGCAAAACTAAGTTACCAGAAAATGAAAGCAGTCTTAAAAAACAAGTGTATCCCCAAGCAGACAAAAGAGAAGAGTTCTTCAGTGCTATATTGAACCCACACATATACAGATGTGAGGCTCTGAGTAGAACAAGCTAAAAACATACACAGAAGAAACTGGAGACAGCTTAAGAGTATTCAGAATCTTTTGACAGCAAAGACGCCTCATAAAACAGTTTTACAAGAAGCTAACACAAAAAGATCACTTAGGAATACAAGTCGCGTATGCCGAGTAAATTTCTTTTTAACATATGATGAGAAGAGAAAAGCTGGAACATCTTGCAACTGGAGTGATTGAGGGGAAGTACATGAGGGGAATACAATGAGAAATGATACAAGATATGCTTACAAAATCGTTAAATGTGGGAAGATCCAAAAAGTGATGGAGGCATTGAAATCAGCAAGCATTGGGACTTGAGAAGGGGCATGATTGCCAACATTACACAAGCATGGCACTTGAATGATGGAATAGTAAATAATAATATATAATTGTACATGGTCGCTTTTCTTTGTTTCCTTATTGCAAGTACAAACCTCCATTGTCGATGATGCAGTCGACGCCCACTCCCCCCGTCTCCTCCATGACAGCGCTGGCCAGTAGTGTGGATCTCTGGTCAGCTCGATCAGCTGGGCTGGACAGGACAGAACCGACATGTGCATTCTAGAACATACACATCTGTGAAATCTAAGTTAACATCGCCCATATCGATTCAGATGAATTATTAGACAAACTTAAAACCAATATGTACATTGTAAAACATACGAAAATTGTAACATCCATCTCTAATTCTAAAATCTCAGTTTAATAGCCAATACCAATCTAGATGAACTACTGAACACATTAATTTTTTAACATCTCCATGAAGCAGCTACAGTTGTGTTGTGATTCTCTTGTAATGTAATGCATGTAACAGTGTTGTCATTTTTCCAACAATTGTTTCACAGAAAAAAAAAGAGAAACGAGAAGTACCACTTTTATATACTGATAGTGAGGGATACTTTTGTTTTTTTTCCTTCTCTTGCTATTCTCATGTTATAATACACAGTTTACATTTCTGGGCAAAAAAATTTAAGAATTCTGTATTGTGCGTATACTCATTAAATAAAAGGTAAAAAAAATAATAAAGTGTGGTGTGAAAAGTGTAAGTTACAAGGGGGAATACACTTAGAATATGTCAGCAAATAAGATAAGGAGAAGTAAAAAATAAGAGTGTTTTTGACATTCGACTTACGAAGTATACAGTGACACATATTCAGAGTAAAATAACTAGTAGCGTATTTTATCCTTTTTTTAAAACAGATAATTTAACATACCAACTGGTGTTTTAAGATTTTCTAAATGCTGTTTCTCTGTTAATGTTCTGTATGTTGACAAAACCTGTGAAATATAACAAGTGTTTTATAAAGAGTTGAGCATCAATTGATTTGATCTACAATATCAATATGATATAGGCCTTATCTAAATATTTCTTGAGACACTATAACATGAAGCTGTTTTTGTAACCTACATATTTATGGGTACGGTATTACGAAAATACATTTATTATCCAATAAAATGGGATACCTCTTGTTTAAGGGTTTGAAATTTGTACATTTATCCATCTCTTATAAAAATGACCAATTGTTGATTGTTTTTTAATTGAAGCTGGAGGTAGGCTAGAAGGTAAATGTTGTTGTTGTTGTTATTAGTCCAGTAGCCTCTGAGCTTGCGCTCTTTTGCCTAGGGCCATGAAGAAAAAGGCAGCAGTTCTCTGTAGCTGCGCTGAGGTGGAATATAAAGCCGTTTGTAGGTCAGGTCTCATAGGGAGGAAATGTTGTCTTTGTTGGCTAAGATTTGTGCATTGGAACAGTGTGTGTTCCACGGTCTCCAAACTGTCATCACACAAAGGACAAAGTGGTGTATGTTCTGCGTTGAATCTGTTCAGGTGAAAGTTGAGGGGGATGTGTTGCGTTCTCAGGCGAAAAATAGCACATTGCTCTTTCCTCTGAAGAAGGTATATAGGATCATGAAGTTTAACTGTATTTTGGTACTTGTACACAATTCTACCGGTTGTCCCCCTTGCCCACTGGTTCATCCATTCTTCTTTAAAATTTTGACGGATAATTCTTTTAGCTGTTTGGTAGGTTGTTTTTACTAGCGGTTGTTCTTGCATAGCCCCTTTTTTCGCAAGTCTATCAGCCTTTTCGTTTCCTGGTAGATTGATATGGCTTGGGATCCACTGACAAACAAGCGTGATGGGATGTTTATTGAGAATGCTCTTAATTTCTAGAAGTATGTCAAGTGTTTCTGAAGAGTTTTGTGTAGTTTCCAGGGATTCTAGGGCCGCTTTTGAGTCTGTGAAAAGAACTGTATGTGTTGCCAGGGATGGATTTCTTTGAAAGGTTTCATTTAAAGTGAGTAGGGCTGCTTGTATGCCCTTAAGTTCTGCCTCATAGTTAGAGCATGTTTCGCCGCAGGCAGAATAAAGCTCTTTGGAACTTCCATCTGGGAAACACATCAATACACCGTATCCAGCATTTACAGTCGCTTTGAAGGCAGACCCATCTGTGTAAATGTGGATCCAATCTTGAGGGTAGCTGTCAATAGTTCTCTCAGCTGTTCTTTTTAGTTCATATACATCTGTTTGCTTGGTAACATTTTCGTCTATTAGATTAAGTTTTATTTCTGGGCATAGAAGTGGTATGTGAGGTGGTATTTTCATCACTCTTTCTGTTAGGGCTCTTGTTTCAGGAAGATGGCATTTCTTTCTTAATTCTTGTGTCTTGTGCAAAATAGATTGGTGTTTAAGCCTGCTTTTCCCTTTCCAGTTTTCAACAAGTTTTTTTGTTGCATTATTATTTGGCAGTCTAAGACATCTCTCCGTGAGTTCTAATGCTGCCTTTTCTCTGCGTAAACTCAAGGGTTCAAGATTGGATTTGCAATGCTATAGACATTCACAACCTTATTTATCTGAGATACATAATTATTGGTAAAAACGTCATGGATTTTTCAGGAGCTCCAATTCTTAACTTAAAAAACTTTCTTAAAAACAAAACTCGCTCTCAAAAGTGATGCACTTTAAGGAATATTTTTCTTGAGAAAATAATTTTGCTTATTTCATCATGAAATACTACAAAAGATCCCCAAATAGTGAATGATTACAAAGTGTATTCTGTGACAGCTTAGTAAGAAAAATCAGGTTTTCATATGGCTATGAATTTCTTCTCTAAACATATTTAACAAGAATAGTTCTCATGAAAAGAAGATTCATTCTTAAACAGAATACTTGGAAACTTACCTACAAAACACATGTCCTCTTTATATTTTTCCACATTTGATCCAGTTTTAACTACAACTCCAGATATTACGTGGCCAATTGATCGGTTTTCTAGAGAATTGGATAGAAGCTGATGGAAAACCTGAAAAAATAAATAAAGGCAAATGGCTGAACTTAGTCTTATTTCACTAATTGATGAAGTGCTAGTTTATGCATCTACTAATTGGAAAAGCTACTATCTTTAAAAAAATAAAACGTCTTGTTAGAATTTAAGTTTGTTAGAAAAATCACATGAATAAGTATAATTATGCTGATAAATAAGTATCAAAAGTGGGCATATAAAGTAATTTTTGTACAAAAAATCCGGTTAATCATGAATAATTGGCTTTGATTGTTGATTCAAATCAACAAAAATATCTGCTTAGTCAAGCTGTTCCAGTGCTTCAGAGTTGGACAAGAAATTCCAAAATCAACAAAAATATCTGCTTAGTCAAGCTGTTCCAGTGCTTCAGAGTTGGACAAGAGATTCCAGTTCTAAAGAAGTTCAGTGAAATTTCTTCTTACCTTCTCTTTGGCAAGATCAACAGCACAAGCATGTATTTTCACCAATATTTCATCTGGCTGTAATGTTGTAGACACTTCAGTCTGAAACAGTAACATTATAGAACAATACCAAGTCATATCCAGTTTGAAATGAATGAGTGAATGAGATAAGGGTATCTTGCAAGCTAAGATCTTTCAAAATATGATATTCATTCACCATACATATTGTAGAGCATCTTAACAATAATTAACAGTTGCTCAGAATCTGTGATGTACAGAGATCATTTTATGAGCTTTGCTTTTGCACAAGATTCAAACAAACTACTGTTGACATGTTTGCTAAATCCTGCAAGAACTGAAATTTGTTTCATATTATTGAATAACTTGTAATTGCAGAGCATTTATTTCCATTAATCACTGAGATCTTATTCCTCCAAAAAATAACTGTCTATTCTGCAGAGTTTATTTTAGTAAACGATCTGAAAAAGCACAGCAATTAAGTGTTTGTAAGATGTACACCCTAGAAAAATCTAAGTTGGATACAAATGATTGAGAATGACTTATAATTACCTGTTTAATATCTATGGTTGTCTCCTGTCCCACAAAATTGCCTCGAAGCTCACGCATTTTGGTCTAACAAAAAGATAGAATGATTTGTATTCATAATGAATGATAAAAGTTATGCATAAATCTTATAAGTTTCAAAATTCAGTTTTTAAAAGCAAACTGATCACCTTCAGGAAAATGATTAGCAAGGAGTCAATGTCAATAAGTGTTTCATATTTACTTTTCAATATCCACAACTATCTAGTTATTACATTAATTACTACATGTAAAGTATTGTAGTGCTGCTTACTAGTACTAGTTACCAACCAACCGTTCACTGCAACCCGCTCCAGCGCCCATAAGACGGACCCTTCTGAGTCATCACTTCAGGCCCAAAAACTTTTCGAGTGATGGTTGGCAGAAAGGAAGAAGTTATCACTATAGATTGTTTAAAACCCGCACATGTGGACTATATAAGTAGATGTCTTTGTATTTTTTAAATGTTATAATAATGAATTATAATTGAACATCGCCTTCCAATTGCAAAACAGTAGAGAATAATCGTTTTGATAAATTATGGAGCATCTTTCCTAATCATAAATATGATACACTGATCAAATCCTCTGCACTAGATTATTATAGGTCATCAAAATTACACAGATAAAAGCATATCCCTCTGTACCAAAGCCTGTTAATGAAAACATCAGCAGATTGTTTCTTAGTCAATACCAGTGGATAAATAGTAATAATGATAATGATAATAATAATATACTCAAAGCATATGTACAAAAGAACTAGATCCAACAAAGTCATGATAGTTTTAGTTAAAAAAAAAGGTATAGAAGATCTCTTGTTCCAAGAACCATCAGACTAATTTATTTAAAATTCAATTGTATTATCTTTAAAATTTTGTCATATATTTATGTTTGGTCTCGTATTTTCTTAATTATGTGTGTGAGTATGTGTTTGTCTCCGAATGTTTGTCTGTACTTTTTGTGTTATAATTATGGATGTAATTTTATTCACAGATAAAAACACATGTGCCATTATTGGACATTGCAGATAATACTAATCATCATCATCATCATCATCACAAACATTCGGAGACAAACACATACTCACACACATAATTAAGAAAATACGAGACCAAACATAAATATATGACAACATTTTTAAAGATAATACAATTGAATTTCAAACAAATTAGTCTGATGGTTCTTGGAACAAGAGATCTTCTATACCTTTTTTTTTTTAACTAAAACTATCATGACTTTGTTGGATCTAGTTCTTTTGTACATATGCTTTGAGTATATAATTTAGATATCTGGAAAAAACGTCCTCTTAAATTAAAATTTTAAACACGGGGCAGATTAGCTGGATTGGTGGTGCTCTGAACAGACAACAGAGGGTCGGAGGTTCCATCCTCAGCTACCACTACTCCCGTATGCATTTATAATTCTCCAAGAAACCAAATATGTAGCAAGATACATTTCAAACTAAATCTAGATCTATTCAAAGATCATGGGGTGATTATTATTTCAGAAGAGTGGGTTGCAACTTACGAGAGCAGCTGATTGGGTTTGGATTTATAATCTATATTCAGACGTTTTATTTTAGTCTATATTGTATATAGATCTAGATGCCGATTAGGACCGTGTCTGTGTGTGGTCGAGAGAGAACATTATGAATGACAGAAACTGATTAGATCTAGATCTAAATCTAGAATTAGAATATTATCTTTATTCTTTTAGCCTACTCCTCTAAGTTCAAGTAGACTGTTTTCATCCGACTTAAGCAGTAAGAAATTTTTTTTTTAAGTTACTAGTATACGCCCTACACTTAAATTTAGTAGGTTTCCGGAAACGCCCCCTTGCTTTACCCATAATTCCGCTTGATTTATTAGGCCTGTGCTCTTGCCTATCATAATAATAATTTCATTGATTCATCCTTTCATGCTTCCCTGGAAAGCTTTAAAATAAATCTATTAGATCTGGGTTTACATTTCCTTACTTAAGTACTTCATCTCTAGATCTAGATTTTTATCCGATTAGATATAGACAGTTTTATTGCGAAAATGGCGCAATTCAAAATACAAATGTGGTTCTAGTCTACCTCTAAATTATAGTGCAATGTTTTACCCCTGTGTGTAAACAGACAACTTGACTGAACTTTTTGCAGGTACAAGCTACATTCTTATTCTAGATCTACTTCTAAATTTAACTTGTAAGATCCACCGTGTGGGCTCAGTAGAGTCTAGAATTTAGATTACATCTTGCTTGTTTTACAGTGTTCTTTATTTGGCACTCAATGAGTTTTGTGGTCCCTAACCTGTAGGCAATCAAATGGCTTCTTACCGCCCACCCTCTCCGACCTACAGACAATACGAGCTCGCGCACTGATACCCCGCGAAGAGGGGCCGCCGTTTTTCTGAGCGATCTAGTGCTATTAATAGAAATCTGTGAAAATTTTGGTGCATGTGCACTAGATTTCTAGATCTACATTGATAATCAATTGTAATTAACTGTATTTACTGGGCTAAGACTGACTTTATACGTATTCATACTTTGTAGAATTTTGTCGCACACACTATATATATATATGCTATTATTTCTGAATAAATAATGGAAATGAAGGCTTTGTTACAATTATGTTTCTTTAGATCTAGGAAAAGTTTAATTATTAGAGAGCTTAGCTTTCAAGTTCATTCGACGATAAGACCACAGAATTTGATTTGAACAAAAACACTCAAATATAGTACGTATAGCATAATTTGGTCAAATACAAAAGTTTCCTTGGTCTAAAGAAGAGAGCCCTGTAGCCCTGGGGTAGAACATATATATATGCTTCAGGCGCAGGAGGTTTAATGGTTCGAGCCCTGACGATTTCGCCCCCTACTGGTTAGGACGGTGTCAGTTTTATGTGATCGGGTTATGTTGGATGTTTAAAAAAAAGGTCTTAGAAAGAGAGATTATTTACTATGCTTATTAAAATAATGGTGATAGTATAGTCAAGACAGTGTAAATGCCTATATAGACAGAAGAACATTTGGTGCAAGCCATAAAAAATTGGACAGAAACACTATTAAGTATTATACTTATAGTGGGCTGCTATTATCACATGGGTGGGAGATTGCGGACGACAACCGACATGCCAGCATTTAAAAATTACACAAGACCACTTGCTGGCTTATCATAATTTATTGCTCATTTGTAACTTTTTTTAAAAATTTGTATTGGTGGTAACATTGAACGAGAGCAATCGAGTTAATGCAATTACCCATGCGATACTATTAGACTAGTGTTACTTTTGCTAGTTAGTTAATGCAAGTACTATTTGATGTGTCATCAACAAGGCAAAACTTTGAACTGATAAATGTTGAACCAATTATTACAAGTACGGCTACAGACAAGTGTTTTTGATAGTCATCTAGTTGCACTGAACAACCAGTTATGAACAAAAGAAAGCAGATGCGAATATGATACAATGTGTATTGTGCTCCTAGTGCAAGTCTTTTTTTTAAAATTTCAACTCCAGGTGTACCATACCTTGTTAGCTGGTGACTATTCTGTGACAGCTATGGCAAATGCACAAGGCAAGTTTTTTCTTTTATTTAAACCACTTTCATACTTGTTAATAATGCCATATATGTCCTTAATTAAAGTTATTTGATTTGTTCTTTGCTTTTTGTTTTGTTTTTTATAAGGATGATTAGTAGTGAGAGGGCCATGACTAACCTTTTATCATTTACCATTTGAATTTTTTTCTTTTGATTTTTTTTTATATGAACTTTTACTGTTATTTAGGTCAAGGTCTTTTGATTCCTAGTGTGCTCACTATTTCGCATAATTTTTGGAGTTTCATAAGAAGACAAAGCTTTGATATTTATTATTACAGTGGTCTTCGCCTAAGAACCCGCTCCCTGGGAGACAAGAAAAGCGGGTTCTTGTGTTTGTAAGTGAAAAAAAGAGAGAGAGAGAGAAAGGGAGATCACAATAAAGAGAGAAAAAGAAGAGAAAGAGAGAGAAAACAAACGACTAAAAAGTTTAACAAGGAAACGTAAGAAGGCGTGAACGGTCAACTCCTACTTTCTGGTCAATAATCATGATTCTCAGTCTAGAGAAGCCAGAGTCAGTGCAGGGAGTTCACGATAATAAAGTGCATTTATATAGCAGCTTTCCCATATTGTTGCTCAAAGCGCTTTACATTTAAATCAAGCAATCAATAAAATACATATTGCTAAAACTATGGTGTAATTTACAGGGATAGGGAAAGGAAGATTTATTTGGTTTTGACCAGGTGGATTACGGGCGTTTTAATGTAAAACTCCTGACTGTAGACTGTAGAACATTAGCCAAGACCATGTGTGCGCTGTATGCAATGAGAAACACTTCATTTTTAGCAGGCAAAACCCTGGAGTACGCTACAAGAACAATCCGCACGGGCAGGTGAAGACCACCGTCATGTGCGCACTCTGTAGCTGTTACCTGTGCGTCAAAACAGGATTTACCTGTTGGATTGACTGGCGCACAAAAGTGAAATACTGGCGTTAGACTTGAGACTAATTTTAGACTTTTCCCAAAGTTTCAGATATTTCTGTCAGTTTGCATGCAATTGAAAGGTATGTGATAGTGTGGGTTTTGGACATAATATAGCTTAAGAGGCCGGGTAATATTCGAAGCGCATGTATACCGATGCAGTCAACGTGTGAGAGCGGCAACGTGAAAAGGTTACGGTACTGATTATTACATTTTTTATGTTCAGATACTTGGAAAGTTAGTGGTGAGGATCGAGTGAAGCATGATCAACAATTCTTCCAGCTCAAGCCAATCAATGGGTTTGTAACAGGTACGCTCTTGCATATATTTTATAAAACCTGAAAACCCTGTTTTATTTGAAATTTTAATCAAAATTAGCTTTTATTTGATCAGTTTGGATGGACTAAAATCATATGAAAAAGTATTTTTATAGATCATTCCAGAAAACATGCTTTGATTTAGGCAACAATTCTGCCAATTTTTCATGGCCCACTTCTGTCTTAAGTTAAGATTTTGATGCCAATGAGTTCAAACCTGACTCAAATGAATACATTCTTTTAAAAAACATTTTTAATACAAATATCTCAAACATAAGTGCTTGTGTTCACAATCAAACATTTAATTCTCTCCAGGTACCCAGGCGAGAGATTTCTTCATGCAATCAGGCCTTCCAACTCCAATTTTAGGTCAAATATGGTGAGTTTAGAGAGCAACCTCCTATGGTTTATTCTACTTACATCTAAAGTCTGAAGTTTAAAAAGTGTCCTCTTTTAATGTTGAGATTAAGTCAAGATTGGGCATGATTGGACAATTTGCTTAGGGCTCACATTCAGGTCTATTTATATGCATGTCATTTCTTTTAAAATTTTCCTTTATTTTATTATTTTTGTATTTAACATGAACAAACGGTTAGAAACTAAATGAAATGTCTTCCTATATTTTTATTTTATGTTTAAAAGGGGTCTGGCGGACTTCAACAACGATGGCAAAATGGACAAAAAAGAGTTTTCAATTGCTATGCACTTGATTAAAAAGAAACTGCAAGGCTACGAGCTTCCCAAATCATTGCCTGCATCTTTAAAGGCAGACCCAACACCCGTGATGGGATCTTTTGCCCCGCCAGTGATGGGTGGTCCGATGCCCCAGCAGATGAATATGGGATTTCCAATGGGAGGTAATATTTATGAAAATTAGGGTAGGTGCTCTTTTAATTTATTAAGAGTGTTGCAGTTGGTTTGAATTTTCATCCAAAGCATCTCAATTTTTTTTTTAGTTGGTTGTTTGGGTTTTGTGCTGAATAATGAGAACACATGTTCTATTGGGTTTTGTTTTTGTTTTTTTTTATGTTGGGTTGTTTGGCGTTATTTTTTTTGTGTGCTGAATTATGAGGAGACGTGTGTTTTCTTAAGGATATCTACTTAATTCAAAACTATTGGTACTTGTAGATCCACACTGCAAGTAATCTCTTTTTTTTTTTAAATGTTTCCCTTCTCTTTCACCGTTATCTTTTTTATTTTCATCCACGATTATTTTTTTTCAAGAATCCAATTTCAGATAACCTTTACAAGAAAGCTCTGTTGTTGTTTTTTAGGAATGCCACAAGGCATGGGTCCGATGGCGCCCATGATGGGTGGGATGTCCATGGCTCCCATGGTCCAGCCCCAAGCCTCGCTGGGTACGGCCACCATGACCACCGGCTCTCTCAACATGGGACCCAGGATGGCCAACGGGGCAGCAGGGCCTGTAGCAGGTGAGGGTTTTGTACCTGTAGTGCTTTATGTCAAGCTGCCGATCTTTTGCACTGTTAGTTCTGTCTTGATATATATTTATATCTGACTAAATTAAGTATAGGGCACTTGCAAAAGCAATGTTTCCGGCAAATATTTTTTTATTAGTTTTTAACCCTTTGACCACCTTGTCCTGCATGGTTTTAGTATAGTTCAAGTCTATATGAGTTATGACTGAGTGGTCAAAATGATGAAGCTGTAGAGTTGTAAATCTTCTGTGCTCAAAAGATTTTCAATAATACTTACTCAGTGTCCGCTGTAGATACAAAATAGGGTGTGGGGTTCAAACAAGAAAAATGTCAATTTTCAATTTTATTTTTTTATTATTTTTTTTTTCAGGAGTACCAGAGGCTCCAGCTGGGTAAGTCTAAAAAATAGTTACTTTTTTTTTTTACAGAGATAATTTTGCACATTTTTTGCCCTTGGGAGCCAAATATAACTTAGAAGGGCTTTGTCATGTCAAAGACTTGAAACGTTTACATGTCATCTGATTGGGGTGTTAGTGTTGTGTCATGGGCTCCACCTCTTTTGTTCTTGATACTGTTGTTTAGAATTTTTAGATAGATATTAGAAATGATTAATGTAAAATTTTGTCTGTCTTCCTCTAGAACAATTAAGCAACTCTAAGTTTCGAGCTATTTGCAAGAAAGCTTCTGTAGTTGAAGTTATCCACTCTTTTTAGTTCACACTTGCTTTGTCGACTACTGAATTATTATTCAAATCAATATTGCTTTAAAATTATGCCTTGTTCTGAATGTACAGCTGGAGTTCATGAAAAGTTTAAATCTGTTTTATTTTTTTATTTTTTTTTTTTATCTACATCGACGCTGGGTAGATATAATCTTTATTTTCTGACGGACTGTGCGTTTCTGTTTGTATAGCCTCTAGAACAGCAACCTTTGTTAGAATTACGCAGACAACCTTTTCGTTATTAGTTGTTGTTTTTTTATTGAATTTTATTTTTTGCTTTAAAAATTCCAATAAGCCGCTTAAGAGATTGTTTTCATGTCTGTTGAATTTCTTCCTCAGCTCTGGCTTCTGGGCAATGCCACATAACACCAAGCTGAAGCACACCCAGACCTTTAATGCCAATGACAGGAATAAGAGAGGCTATCTCTTAGGTGAGTAGTTGATAATATACATAAGTAGAAATATTATGCCCCAGGTAAAAAGCAAGAATCATGTTTTGCTATCACCTGAGTCCATAAATGCCTAGGTATGGGGCACTCTAGAATTAGAAGTAATCTGCAAAGTGACAAAATCTCATGGTATTTATAGCCACTCTGTATAATCATCATTGTGAAGTACAGTGTGTTTAATACCCCAATTTTTTCTATTGTTTTCCTAACAGGTGTTGAGGCAAGATCTATACTACAATTTGGTCTCACTACTAGACCTAGGTTTGTGGCTGTCCCTTCTAACCTATTTTCACCTTATTCCCTCAGTCGCTCGCATCATTATTTGGTCCCTAGGTCTAGCTCCGTCTGTTAAAGCCTCTATAGTTGTTGGCCTGCTTCTCTGTATCATAATTCTATTATTTATTCTGGCTAACATGAATACTTCGGGATCCTATAGAGAAACTAGTTTGTTCACGTTCTGTAATAAAAACTTGGACAGGTCTTACTCAGCAAAGTACGATTTCTCAGTCAAGGCAAGCCGTGTGTAAAGCCCTCTAAAAGGAGCTTTCATTTTTGTGAAAGCCGATGGCAGAGTGGTTAAGCACACTGGTCTTCGCCTTGGCAAGGCGATGGGTGCCGAGTAGAAGGTGCGGGTTCGATCCCCGTCCATGTCATTTGTCTAAAAATGTGTCTTTGTCTACTTGTCTTATCTGTTGGTCTAAGCTAGACCTAGGTTTGTGTCTGTCCCTTTCTAACCTATTTTCACCTTATTCCCTCAGTCGCTCGCATCATTATTTGGTCCCTAGGTCTAGCTCCGTCTGTTAAAGCCTCTATAGTTGTTGGCCTGCTTGACAAAATCTCATGGTATTTATAGCCACTCTGTATAATCATCATTGTGAAGTACAGTGTGTTTAATACCCCAATTTTTTCTATTGTTTTCCTAACAGGTGTTGAGGCAAGATCTATACTCATGCAATCTGGACTGTCTCAGGCATACTTGGCTCAAATTTGGTAATAAGTTAGGTTTTAGTTGTGTGTCTGTGAGGAGGGGGGGGGGGGGGTAGTAAAAAGAAAGTTAAATATAATCACATTTTCTTTTGATGATTGCCATTGACCCTGATTCTATGCAATGCCTACACGAATAGACTTGCTGATTGTAGGGCATTATGTAGTTAGGATTTGGACACTCCTGGCAAAACACGAATATCTGCGAATTCACGAGCCGTGGGTGAAAACAGCTCTAATCTGTAGACCAACTCTCTACCACTTGAGCCAGTTCGTCTACCACTGCTTCTATATTAATGATTTAATGAGCTATTATACCTGTTTGATAGATCAGTGTTGTAATTTCATGTCTTAAGATTCAAGCTGTTGAATTTGGTTCTTTGTTCATAAAGTCTTTTTATTTATTGATTGTTTTTAATCTTTGTGGCAAGACCATCCAGTGTCCCTGCATCTAGGTTCTAATCCCACAAAACGCAATCATTGTTTGACCATTTCCAATAAAAAGCATATTTTTACCAATGTGGAAATACCTAAAAATTACAGATCTACTTATAATTATTCCATTGGTATGCCTCTCCTAAATCTAATTTATAAGGACCAAAATCAACACACTGAAAGCATGTTTGGTCAGTCCTTTTGTATGGATTGCTGGACACAGAATAAAGACACAGAAAGGAGACGAAGCTGCAGAAGTGTGGTTCCTCCGAAAGGTGGTTAGAATATCATGGACAGAGAAGTGAGGGAAATCACAAGATACAAGCGATCCCTACCAAGAACAAGAAGAAAAAGACAGATGAAGTTCCTGGAATTCACATGTTGGAAGAATGGTATAGAGAAACAGATACTATGAGGCAAAATAGAAGGGTGGAAAAGCAGAGTATGACAGAGAATCACATTCATCAATAGCCTAAACAACCATGCCACCAAGAAAATTATAAGTAACACGGTAGTCGATGTCTGCTTCAGGCTTGGCACATTATGATGATGATGATTTTTTAATGCCCACAATAAAAAAACATGTGAAATTTTTAATCACTATGTTTCACATTATTGCATTTCTTCATATGATATTTTTTTTTATTACAGGACACTGGCAGATATTGACAGAGATGGAAAGTTGACTTGTGACGAGTTCTGCATTGCTATGCATTTGTCAGAACATGCCCGCATGGGCCACGCCTTGCCCACAAGTTTGCCTCCAGAGCTGATTCCCGCCAAGGCTCGATCGGGCAGCATCACGTCGCCACCAGCCAATGGTGGACCAGGTAAGATAATGCTATATTGTTCTTTTGAAGATTAAGTATGCTTAACCTCGGCATTATCAACTTGAACATTTTTATGAGGTTCTGTTTTTTTAATTTTAATACCTAGAGAAAATAAAATGTAAGAGATAAGGTACAAAAATATAGTTGACTGTCCACAGGAGACAGGTGTTGTGATTTAGATTATTTTGTTTTGTAAAGGAAATAACTGCCTGGTAATTGTTTTCTTTACCTAACAAAATGAGGTTGGTATTCTGTTTAACTTCTTTACTTGTATAAATTTTCTACCAACAGTGAATCATTTGAAAACTTGTTTGGATATTGACAGGGACCCCTCAGAAAGCTGCGTTTGGAGATCTGCTGAGTGGAGCAGGGATGCCCCAGCCTATACCCGTCGTGCCAGTGGAGGAGCCAGCGGGGACGACTGCCGAGGAGCAAGGTGGGCACGAGTGTAGGGGCCACAACTATGTCGCTGCTTTGTCAACAGAGTGAAGCTTTGAAGCAGTGATGATGGCATACCGCGGATCCGCGGAAATCCTCGTTTTTTAATCAAAAGGAGGATTTTCAGCCTTTCTGTGCTTTTTCTTCCTTTCCTCTTGAGTTTACAATCATCGGTTTTGTAATCCATCGAAATGTGTTTTTATAATTCCACAACGATCGCGTGATAAATAACCCTGCGGTTGGGCTAGGTGAATGTCCGGCTCGTCGTTATATTGTAAAACTATTATAAACACTGAGTCGTACTGTTGCCTTACCGATAAGCGCCAGTAACGTGCATAAGCAAAATGGCGATATAATTATTATTAAATTATCGATAGTGTTAACTTTATTTTGCATTCCTCTCTTTTTCCCTATGTTATTATTTATTTAATGACATGATGATCGTTTTATCCGCCAGCATTTTAGGGCTAGCTAAACTGAAGGAATGATCTCACAGTGTTTACATGTACTGTTTACCTTTTCACATGTGATAATCCAAATTGTGAAAGCAAAATTGTAAAGGAAACTTATTGTCAGAGACAAAAGTCCATTTGGCTAATTGAAATTCTAGTTCTTCCTCCATGATCCCTTTTTCTAGAGTCTAGATTAGATCTCTAGGCTCTAACCGATCGCCAATCTAAGTACAAGCAAATAAGCAAATAAAAAAAAAATAAACATTTTAATATGTGTAGATCTCACAGTTCTATCATTCCTATTATTTTGTTGTAACTTTTGGTTTATTGTGTTTGACTTTTCAGTCTTGTAACCCTTTTTGTCTCCCTAACACAGTAACCTTTGAAGACAAACGCAAGGAAAACTTCGATAAAGGCCAGGCTGAGCTGGAGAGGCGCAGAGCTCTCCTCAGAGAGCAACAGCAGAAAGAAGAGCATGAGAGGCTGGAGAAGGAGAGGCAAGCTGCAGAGAAGAGAGAGAGGCAGAGGTAATCTCAGGGGGGGACTATATATGTTTTTAGAGCCTACAGGTAGATGTACTCAAGAAAAACATGCTTTACGTTTAAATCAAAATTTAATTGTATGGATTTTAAGCTAAAGAGATCATTTAAAGGTTTCAAAAAGTCTTATGAAGAAAAAAACATTTTTTTTTTTTTTTACATTCAAAATGTGTCCATCATGTCTTTTAGAATTGAAGCAGAAAACAAAAGGCAGGCAGAGCTTCAGAGGCAATTAGAGAAACAGCGAGAAAAAGAGCAGGCCATAGAAGAGCAGAGGAGAAAAATGCAAGAGCAGAGAGAGGTAATTATCACCTGTACAGAACTGTTTGAACTAGCCAACATTAGAAGTAGTAATATTTATTTATTTTTGAGAATTTGACTCAAGTAGTATCAGTCATATTAGTAGGTACCTGTCCTTTGATGTCCCTGTAAGATTGATGGTGTCTCTGGTCTTATCCACGTTAACCTAACTTCTATTTTGTAAAAACCACCATACAAAGAGTGTTAGCAAATGAATGCGCACACATGTGCAGCGTGATGTGTGGCGGTTAAAGCTTGTCATCACAAGATCCTGTCCACCCTGCAGGCCGCGCGCCGTGAGATGGAGCGCCAGCGCCAGATGGAGTGGGAGCGGACCCGCAAGGAGCAGCTCATGGCGGAGAAGCAGCGCGAGTACGAGCAGCTCAGCACCATCAAGTCACACATGGCCAACATGAGGAACGAGCTCGAAGCCTTCGTGAGTGCTGGCCCCAAATCTTTTTTATTACATGTTGCCTATTATCTGTCACCATCACCATCAAGTCACACATGGCCAACATGAGGAACGAGCTCGAAGCCTTCGTGAGTGGTCACAATCTTTTTTATTACATGTTGCCTATTATCTGTCACCATCAAGTCACACATGGCCAACATGAGGAACGAGCTCGAAGCCTTCGTGAGTGATGGCCCCAAATCTTGTTTATTACATGTTACCTCTTATCTGTCATCATCAAGTCACACATGGCCAACATGAGGAACGAGCTCGAAGCCTTCGTGAGTGGTCACAATCTTTTTTATTACATGTTACCTCTTATCTGTCATCATCAAGTCACACATGGCCAACATGAGGAACGAGCTCGAAGCCTTCGTGAGTGTTGGCCCCAAATCTTTTTTATTACATGTTGCCTATTATCTGTCACCATCAAGTCACACATGGCCAACATGAGGAACGAGCTCGAAGCCTTCGTTAGTGTTGGCCCCAAATCTTTTTTATTACATGTTGCCTATTATCTGTCATCACCATCAAGTCACACATGGCCAACATGAGGAACGAGCTCGAAGCCTTCGTGAGTGTTGGCCCCAAATCTTGTTTATTACATGTTACCTATTATCTGTCACCATCACCACCTATGACAGCACCTGACAATTTAAGCCCAGGTAGATTTATACCATGCTTCTCTGTCCCAAGGGATACTGCCATCAATAAATACTGTACATTTTTTGGTGTTGTCTGTTTGTATATGAGGTCTACCTTTGTATTTGAAAGAGAAAAAAATGTAATTAAAGATTTATCTTGTTAACTTGTACAATTAAATAGATATCTTTTACACGTAACTGTGAAAGAGTAAGTTGCAATTTGTTCATATTTAAAAGAATATTAATAAGTTTGCTTTAGCTTCTCATGACACATGCGTTTTTGGTTCCAGGATGCCAAAAAAGTTGAACTTTCCCAAAAGATCGGTCAAGTCCAGAAAGGAGTGACAGACTTTACCACCAGTATAGATGGCATGCGTGTGTCCCGAGATCGCTGTCTAGCTGATATTGACGTGTTTGAAAAGCAAACAGTGGTGAGCTATAATTTTATTTTATTTCTTAATATCACAGCCTTCAGAAATTCAAAAATTTGAAAAGAATGTAAGTTATAATACCTTACTAAGGTTTAGGCAGACTTGCATCTAAAGCATGCATTTTAAAGAAAACAAAGAAAAAGGTTCACAATTTGCATTGACTTGAAAGAGAAATGCAGCTTTACTAACATTACAATAGTATCAAAGAAATGGAGCAGTGTGTATATAAAGCAGTTTGTGACTTGCAAGAAACCATGCCTTTGTATGAAATGGATTTTATATATGGTAATTTTTGTTTCATCTTTTCAACAAATCTTTATTTACATCCAGGAGCTCAACAGAAAACTAACAAGTCTTGGGTCGGAAAAAGATGCCCTGAACATCCAAGTGCAAACAGCTCAGGCTAGTCCTCTCTGTAAGCATCTACACAATTAACCAGAGATCATTGGCATGTTTTCTTTCATTTTTTTTGTTTTTAATGTTGAGTAATATTTGTATCTCCTTTGAGATATACCTTATTAGTATGATGAGTGATGGAGAATTCGGCTTTATCAAATTGTTATTAAAGACCAAAAAAAAATAAAAACATATAAAAAATAAAAACATATTTGTTTGTTTTTTTTAAATGACAGCTGATATTGGTATGTGTTTGGACAGCGAATGTGTACGCTTTGAAATAGTTATTTTCACATGTTTTGCCAGGATACCTCTATATTTCAACTTGTACCCTTACTTTTATTGGTTAGCAAGGCAATGTAATCTTGTCTTTTTCTTGTATTTTGAGAGATAATGTTGAACGTGCTCTTGTCTTAGCGGATGCCCACCACACAGTGCTGAGCAGTGTAGAAACAAAACGAGCCAGCATTCAGAAGCTGAAGAAGGATGTGGAGCAGATGGAGAGTGACACGGAGGCCAGGCTGGGAGAGATTGACTGCAACAATGCAGAACTTCAGGTAGGCTTGCTAGGCCAGGAGAGATTGACTGCAACAATGCAGAACTTCAGGTAGGCTTGCTAGGCCAGGCTCGGAGAGATTGACTGCAACAATGCAGAACTTCAGGTAGGCTTGCTAGGCCAGGAGAGATTGACTGCAACAATGCAGAACTTCAGGTAGGCTTGCTAGGCCAGGAGAGATTGACTGCAACAATGCAGAACTTCAGGTAGGCTTGCTAGGCCAGGAGAGATTGACTGCAACAATGCAGAACTTCAGGTAGGCTTGCTAGGCCAGGAGAGATTGACTGCAACAATGCAGAACTTCAGGTAGGCTTGCTAGGCCAGGCTCGGAGAGATTGACTGCAACAATGCAGAACTTCAGGTAGGCTTTCTGTGGGTATGTGACTTTTGATTGACTGCAACAATGCAGAACTTCAGGTAGGCTTTCTTTGGGGATGTGACTTTTGTTACAAACTGGCTTATGCCTTATACCCCTTGAAGTACACAACTTTGAAAATAGTTAAGCTTAAAAAAAACTCACAGGGTTTTGCTTTTCAAGCTCAAATGCAGAACTTCAGGTAGGCTTGCTAGGCCAGGAGAGATTGACTGCAACAATGCAGAACTTCAGGTAGGCTTGCTAGGCCAGGAGAGATTGACTGCAACAATGCAGAACTTCAGGTAGGCTTGCTAGGCCAGGCTGGGAGAGATTGACTGCAACAATGCAGAACTTCAGGTAGGCTTTCTGTGGGTATGTGACTTTTGATTGACTGCAACAATGCAGAACTTCAGGTAGGCTTTCTGTGGGTATGTGACTTTTGATTGACTGCAACAATGCAGAACTTCAGGTAGGCTTTCTGTGGGTATGTGACTTTTGATTGACTGCAACAATGCAGAACTTCAGGTAGGCTTTCTTTGGGGATGTGACTTTTGTTACAAACTGGCTTATGCCTTATACCCCTTGAAGTACACAACTTTGAAAATAGTTAAGCTTAAAAAAACTCACAGGGTTTTGCTTTTCAAGCTCAAATTTTTCTGTTAAAGATTAAGAAAATCAGTATTTTTTTTTAATCAATCTGCAATTTTTTGCAGTGTTGTTGTTGAAAACACAATAATGATATTTTTTTGAATATTTGTTGTAAATTTTGTCTTTTTACATTTTTGTTATTCAGAACCTAAAAGAGCAGCTGACCAGCCTAGAGAGAGACTTGCCGAGATTGCAGAAACTCCATGAAGAGAGGCAAGCTCAGCAGAGGAAGACTTCTCTAGAACTGCAGCAGAAACAAAAAGCTGAGAGGGACAGGCAGGAGAGACTAAAACATGAAGCTTCCCAACAGAAGTATATAAAACTCTTCAATGCATTGTACCTAGTTTATTATTGTGATAGCTGAGGTTGATTTATATTTCATTCTAAGTGACATCAATGCGATAAGAATTTTTTTTTCAAAATGTAAAATAATATCTAATGTCAATTACATACATTTATAATCCATTAAAGAAAAGTAACAAGAGAGGCCATTAACCTTGCCTCGAGTTTAACCTAACTTCTATTTTATAAAGAGCATGTATGATTTAATTCTCTTCTCCTTCAAAAACTAGGAAATAAGCCTTTTTCTGCGCTGAATATCCTCCTGTTCACCCCCACTTATTTTGTTAACACGGGAAAATAGATATAGTTGTGAAAATGTAGGCTTAGGAAAGGGTATGTCTGGCTGTTGCATGAGATTTTAAAAAAAAGATAAAACGATATTGCATTATATCTTATGTATTTTTTTATGCTTCGCAGGACTTTGTCTCAGGCAACTTCAAATGCATCTGATAGTAAGTCACTTTGGTTGTTGTTTTTGTTTTTGTTTTTTGTTGGGTTTTTTTTTTTAGAGGGGAGGGGTGTACATGTGTTATTATGTACAAACATGGTCCAAACATTTTTTTCCAAACTTTAATTTCAAATCGCCACATTGTCATGGTTCAGTCATTGAAAATCTTTGCAATTTAAATGCAATTTTGTGACAAATTGGCAACACCTGGTTTTATTTCTTTGCTATTTATTTTTCTGTTCAAAACTTATGTCACAGAAGCATTTGGCAAAAAAATATATTCTTTTTCTGATTCCAAGATTTATTTTTGGAGTATGTAGACCGTTTAGATATTTCATCTGCATTTCTAGTGGCATTTTCCTTTTTATTCGAATTCACTTTAATTTTTTCATTATCTGAGACTGAAAGAGGCAGATTTTGGTTTAACTAATTAAAAATAGAACAATTAACATTTGGGTAAACTTTTTTGTGATAAATCTATTAATGTTTAATGGTTCGAGCCCTGGTGATGTCGCACCCTACTGGTTGGATCGTTGTCAGTCTAATGTGACAGGCTGAGACAGGAGTCACGGTATCCCTGCCCTACTCGTGCGTGGCAGTACATAATATTGTCAGACAGTATTGGATGTCAAACCAACTCAACTACAACTTCAAAAACAAACTTAGAATAATCATACATTTTTGCATAAGTTCTTAAGTGATATATGTTGCCTTAGCTGGAAAAATATGGTAGAAGAAGTAGAGGTAGACAAAGAATTATCTATTTAAGTAGTCTAAACAGAAGGGCAACCAATAAAGACAGGAACAATATAGACTGTGCCATTATCACCTATGTCTGCTCTATCTGCTCTAGTACTCAATGAATGAATGAATATGTTGCACTGTCTTGCCCAGACCAACCCAGCTGGTTCGATTTCAACAGCAGCGAGGCGATAAAGAGCTCTGAGATGGGCGGGACGAGCACTGCGGTTAGCTGGGACACCGCCTTCTCCGGCACTCTGACCTCGGCCAACTACGGCAACGTCGGAGTCGCAGCCTGGGGGACCAGCAATGGCAGTGCAGGTAAGTTTCACGAGTTGTGTGTCTTAGTAGGAAGACAAAACCCAATGGCAGTGCAGGTAACTAGCAACTGGGAGTGACTGGGAATACGATTTCACGAGTTGTGTGTCTTAGTAGGAAGACAAAACCCAATGGCAGTGCAGGTAACTAGCAACTGGGAGTTACAGGGAATAAGATTTCACGAGTTGTGTGTCTTAGTAGGAAGACAAAACCCAATGGCAGTGCAGGTAACTAGCAACTGGGAGTTGCAGGGAATAAGATTTCACGAGTTGTGTGTCTTAGTTATGGCGAGGCTGGAACGAATGCTTACCTATGGACAACCTACTGGCGAGGATGGAACTAATGCTTACCTATGGACAACCTACTGGCGAGGATGGAACTAATGCTTACCTATGGACAACCTACTGGCGAGGATGGAACTAATGCTTACCAGATAAACTACTGGTGAGACAGCTAAGTTAAATTTGTTTTATATTACAATTTTTTTGTGGATTTTGTATCAAAACTAGTATTTCCATTTGAGACAATTACCTTTCTGTTTTAAAATTGTACATCCCACTGGTTCTATAAAAGTACATAAAAAATGTCAGAGAGTATTAAAAGCATGAAGTTGACTCAACGTTGCTGGAAGTATAAAAAGAACAACACGAGTACAGCACAATATGTCATAGTGTAAAGAGGACAACATGAGTACATTAACAATATGTCATAGTGTCAAGAGAACAACACGAGTACAGCACAATATGTCATAGTATGAAGAGGACAACACGAGTACAGCACAATATGTCATAGTTTGTGTCTTAGTTGGAAGACAAAACCCTGCATTAGGTTTTAGTAAGCCTATCAAGTTATTATCATAGCTGCCAACCAGTACGTACAATACATAATTTTAGTACGTATTTGACCTTCCGAGTACGTCCACCCGTATCTGTTTGAAAAAATATGTTTCTGACGGTATCCACAAAAAAATTGGGTCCACAGTCCATCGTTCAGTACTTACTGCCATTTTCTGCAATAATGCCCGGTTAGCCCAGCCCTTTACTGGGCCAATTCACATTCTAATGTCTGATATGTACCCCCTATGCTTCGTGGCACAGGGATCGGCTGAATCTCCAATCAATTTGTAGATTCAGCCTTCATTTCTCATCAAGCGCCTAGATATAGTTCAAAACCGACGACTGGGCACATTTATTTGTCGGATCTTGTGCCTTACTGGTTGCTTCATTCAATGACAATGGTGTAAATTCCAATTGCTTTGGGCATGCTAGAAAGCTCAAATTCTTTAGCCAACCATCTTGAAAATATTATATTTAGTTCACGCAAAGCCTGGATATTGCTGATGTGATGTTTCTGACATTATGAGATGAAAATCAATTTTTTTTAAACAACAGCAACAAGAAAACAACACAAAAAGGCATTTATTAAATAGCACTAGTCTTTGGTGTAGTTTTTTAAGTTATGGTTAAGCTTGTTTAAGTCAATATTCATAGCAGAACCAAAACAATAATCTTGGCCATCGATTTAGGTTTGCTGTGACTAATCACGCTAAAAGTCTCTATTTGCTTTCTCAAAAATTGGCACCTATGATCATTATCTAGCAACAGTAAAGTTAAATGGATTAAAAATTTTAAGCAATCCAAAATATAACCTCAAATTCACATTATTAAGTGATATTATTTAAAGCAAAATAACTCCAGAGATCTTTGAAAAGCTTGTTGTTGAACATAACTCATGTCGACCGAGTTGTCCAACTCTTTATGAAATCATATTCCCTATATAACCTCTTTTTTTTTTATTGTGACAGCAGCAATGGTTAACATAGTCAGCCCAGGAAAAAATATGAGAAGCTTAATAAATGCTTGTTGCTTAAATTTTCTAATGGACTGGCATTGATAGATTTTTTTATTTCAAGTTGGGATTTTAAGTATTGATACATAGTTATATATCTAAATATATTTTGATATGTGTGGTGCTATTAAATTTTATTTACATTCAAAAAAGTTTTCTGGAAAATCTTTTTTTTTTACTTGCAAATGTAAATGATATTCTAGCTTTGAATTGTTACAAAATAGCCACTTAGATGATTCAAATCTAGGCATATATTTAATAATAATAAACTTCATTTCTATGGCGGTCTACCCCAAATTTCTCGTTCCCACAACTTGTTACCTATAGTGTCTTTCAGAAGGTAAAAGTTTAACCCTTAAAATTCTTGTGTTTTATGATTACTTTCATTCGCTATCATATGATTATTCTAAGTTTGTTATGTGTAATGTGCAGAATCTTTCACGTTCAAAATAAACATTCAACAACGTTTTTTAACTATTTAATTCAGGGGGTTTTCTGTTTTAATTTAATTTTTTGCTTGTGCAAGGTATGACTTAAAGTTTCAATTTGACATTTCAGTGCAAAAGGACAAGTACCGAGCGCTGTATGATTTCTCTGCCACCCGAGATGATGAGCTGACGCTAGTTGCGGGGATGGAAGTTTATGTAAGTTACAGTTTTCAAACAAGCCGGCATTTTACTTCAATGCAATTTTTTATTAGGAGCTTATGTATAGCAACAACCTGTAACATTAATTTTGTAACAAACACAGTAGGTTCTTGTGATTCAGGAAAATTTGACAAGGACGGTTAAGTTGTTTTTTAGGCTGCCATTATTCGGAATAGTATAGGCGGGTGTATTTTTTGCATTCTGTTGCTGATTCTCACAAGGCCAAGCTAAAATAAGTCAAAAACCGCACGTTTAGCATGCGGAGTGAGTCTAAGAAATTTCGGTCCCATTTTTTTCAAACTTACATAATTCTGATTGCGACTGTAAATTATAGCTCTGTACTTATACAACTTCATTGTTATCGACATATTGTATGCCTATAAATCAAATGTTGAAATCCAGTGTAAAGGATCCTTTTAGTAGACCTATATTGTGATAAAGAAAGTTAGAAAGTCCTACATGAACAGTAGACCTACAGCTATGCTGCAGAGTGATCTGCAGACCTGCATTGATAGCCAAATCATGAATTTTAGACACTAGCTCTCTGTCGCATTCCCTCTTAAGCATCCAGTTACATTTGTATGTCTTTATTTCTCTCTCTGTTTCTCTCTATCTCACTCCTTCTCACTCTCTCTCACTCCTTCTCACTCTCTCTCTCTCTCTCTCTCTCTCTCTCTCTCTCTCTCTCTCTCTCTCTCTCTCTCTCTCTTCACCACCAGTTCACCTTTGTAATAATTTAATGCAGCCAATAGATATTGGATAGGACCACGATGATCTTTTCTTAGAATTAAAAAAAAAAAAGAGACTAGAAATCTATTTTTGTGCAGGGACAAACAAACCCTCACTAAAACTACACATCAAACGCACCTATCAGCATCAATCATTATTCATCAGTTCATCGGAATAGATATGCTACTTGTACTAGAACTTGTTGAATCATGTAGTAGCTTAGATCTCATCCGATTAACTCATTCAAATTTTCTTCCGCCAAGTTTAAAAAACTCAACTGTTATGCTTAGTTCGATGGTACTACTGCTATGCGGGTGTCGTTCTATGGGTATGGTGCTCGTGTCAAGCTAGAAACTGGACAGTCGCCACTGACCCAACACGAATTAGAGTCAAAACTCCCAAACATTACATATTACTCACACAGACATACACACTGTATCGCTGCATTCCAACATAAAATCTAACCCCGTAGATTAGGCAATTTCATAAGTTAAGGTTCACTTAATTTTACATTAGTAGCTCTAATCTAACATTTTCATTTTTCATTACAAATCCAGCTAGATCTAGATCTAGTTCTACATACAACTTTAGCTCTACTTCTAGCCTCTAGTTTGCCACAATATAAGGTGCGATCATACTCGCTTGAATTTATTAAGAAAATGACATTCCTTAATGATTAATTTATCGAATTACATTCAGAAACACTAGAAATTACTAAAAATGCATATTTTGTCCAAACATTTCTCTCTTTAATTTACTTAGACGCATTAAAAAAATTGAATCGAGGTATGGAGGCCAGGTTAAAGAGCTATATTGAGTCATGTGCTTCCGCTCGCCACTATTCCGAATAACAGGTCCCGAATAATCTCTTCAGTTTTTTTTTTAACTCATGAGTTTTTACTGATGTCTGGAACTATAAATTGTCTTTTTTAATCTGTTCCATTAATTACAGAGAGAATTGAATTGACTGTATTTTTAAACTTGAACATGAGAAGTAGAATTTAAAGTCAACTATGGGATCCAATATATTCAGAAAAGGTGGTCTATAGATGGTATCTTTTCTTGCAAAAAATCAAAATATAACTCAAAGATTTTCTTGTCATAACTATAATAATGAGTTTGAAAATCTGAGGGCGTAAAATGTGGATTGCTGGTTTTGTTTCTCTGTTTTTACTTTCAAATTTTGTCCTCGCAATGTCCAGGTTCTCGTCAACTACTCCCCTGTGCCTGGGATGGAGGATTGGTACAAAGGGGAGAAGAACGGCAGTACAGGCTGGTTCCCAAAGGCTTATGTGGAGAGAGTGGATGGACCCTCCACAGATTTGTTTGAGTAAATCGAATTTTTTATTTCTACTTAGGTCTCCCCAAAAGAAATAAACTTTTAGTAATATTAAGTTCTTTGGGGGGTTGCTGGAGAATCTCTACAATCACAAGGGCACCAACTGAGATTTGAACAGGAATTCTCCTGCTTGTCTGTTGGGAGCACTGCCGACAGCACTAGTCTCTCAGAAACGACTCTTTGAAATTGTTATCATATTGTCTATTATTACTTATCTCCATTGCCGAATTTCTTCTTTCTTCTCCAATTTGTGTCACTTTACGGCTCAGAATTCTACAGCCTTTGTTTTTGAATTCATTGCTCATATCATTCTATATCAGCGCAGTTCTTCAATAGCCAAATGTTTTTACTGGTTATATGAATAATTGAAATTGTTCAAATTAGCAAAAGAAAAGATGGGCACTGAACACTTAAGCAAAGGGTTGCTTTCTCTTGCAATGCAATTATTAATTTTATTGCAGATATGCAATAATACACTATACCTTTTTACAAATAAGCTTGTCTCGTATCCACCCCAGGAGTGCTTTTGAACCCGTAGTGCAATCGTCCGGTGCCACCACTCAGTCAGCAGAGCCAGATATGTCTAGGTCGTTACCAGTGCAAGTAAGTAGTTGCAAACAGTGATTGCAGTTTTATTGTATGTGGCAGGGGATTCCACATCAAGCTTTAATGAAACAAAAATGATTTTAAAAAAAAGAAAAGAAAAGAAAACTTTGATTAACTTACTTCAAAATTGTTCTTCTACATGATATGATGAAAATCATGTTCTATTTTCAGACGAATGCAATGTCACCCTCCCCTGGTCTCGTGGGTCCTAGCTTATCGGAAAGTGCATCAGTGCCAACGACTACACACATACCCCCCGAAGGTCTTCTAGCAAAGGCAATATACCCCTGGAAGGCGCGACAAGAGACAGACTTAACTTTTGATAAAGATGAAACCATTCTAGTCAAAGAGCAGCAAGACATGAAGTGGTTTGGCGAAGCAAATGGAAAGGTAAGATTTGCTTTGAGTTGATGGGCGACTTTTTTTTATAACACTAACTGTGCAACACACTCAGATTGATAGCTCGAAAATTTTGAAAGTCATCTATTTTTTAGGGGTTTTCAGTTCAGTTATTGTAAGAAAGGAAGATCCACTTTTAAGATACATTTGGCTTTAAAATTATTTTTGATGGGCAGGCATAAATCTATAATACTATAGTGAAAAAGAAAAGTCAAGCCTCTATATAAATGTTTCTTTTTTGTAACTTTATATCATTATAATCATGTTTATTTTGTGAATATGATCGTTTACTGACTTTTGTTTTATAATTTAGAGTGGCTGGTTTCCAAAGGCTTACGTCAAGCTGATTGGAGTGGCTCCAAAACAAGAGTAAGTTGACTTCCTCATTTTGAAATGGTGAAACATTCTAACTTTGGGAAATATGTAAAGTAGTGTGCAAGTAAATGAATTGTGACATCAGTTTGAAAGGCTTTTTTTTCTAAATAAGATGTATCTATAATCTGCAATGATTATTAAACTTATCTAAGCGTATATACAAGACCATCTGAATGGCTTTGGGGTGAATTTATGTCAAGATCTTTAATTAATGTTTGTTGCCTGTTCCCCAGTGTACCATCAGCGGATCCCGTAGCTCCACCCCTGCTTTGGGTGAATTTATGTCGAGATCTTTAATTAATGTTTGTTGCCTGTTCCCCAGTGTACCATCAGCGGATCCCGTAGCTCCACCCCTGCTTTTGGGTGAATTTATGTCGAGATCTTTAATTAATGTTTGTTGCCTGTTCCCCAGTGTACCATCAGCGGATCCCGTAGCTCCACCCCTGCTTTTGGGTGAATTTATGTCAAGATCTTTAATTAATGTTTGTTGCCTGTTCCCCAGTGTACCATCAGCGGATCCCGTAGCTCCACCCCTGCTTTTGGGTGAATTTATGTCCAGATCTTTAATTAATGTTTGTTGCCTGTTCCCCAGTGTACCATCAGCGGATCCCGTAGCTCCACCCCTGCCAGCAGCTGCGGCCACAACAAATACACCAGGAGGTGAGTTCAGTACACGGACACTAGCATCACCACCTGGGCCACACCAACAGCTGGTGCTAGGCTGCAAATAGCATTTACATCAGGCTGCAGTGAGTGGCCTCAGACTTTTGAAAAAGCTTGTGGGGTCGAATTTCACATCCACTGAGCTTGGAATGTTGAAGTAACTTTTTTCTACTTGTGGGTTAAATTTCATGTCAGGTGATGATTATTGCCAAGAATAAATTGTTTGCACCTTTTTTATGCAATTGTAATTTTTAGTTTATTAGGCTAGAGTTACAAACCAATGAATGGCTGTTGTCCTTTCTTATACAATTTGAAAGGCATTTCCTTTCAATTTCATCAAAGCTGTTCCTGCTCATGTTAATATTTCTGTCTTGTTCTGTATCCCTAGAATGGCATTACCTTGTTGTATGAGAAGGATTGAGGCTTGACTTAGAAAGTCTCTATGTGAATTTTGTGACTGAACAGACAGAAATTCCTTAAAGGAATGTTTACTTTAAATTGTGATCCTGCATCTATCTTCGTAAGTTGGTTTCTTTTTTCTTTTCTGTTAGGACCCATGCATTTTTACTTTCTCAACAGAGTATTATATAGCGATGTACACATACACGTCGGACGAGCCGAGTGACCTTACATTTAACGAGGGTGACATGGTCTATGTGACGGCCACAACCGGAGACTGGTGGACAGGATCTATCAGCGATCAGGGCAAGTCGGGGATCTTCCCAGCCAACTATGTCAAAAAACTAGAAATACAGGTAAAAACTAGTGCTTTATAGTAGTGAAGCATGGTCCTACTTATCATGTACAAAGTTATTTGCTTTTTGGTATTTTTCTGTTGCTTTTATTTCTTTTTTTTTTTAAACTGTAAGCTCATTAAATGGGGCTTTGAGGATCTTTTTTTTTTTTTTTGTTTCTTTGTTTCATGTCTTGATTATTTGTAAATTGCTTTTACAGAGGTGCCAAACAATATCGCACAAAGTTTGATAAAGAGACCTTTCCTGATTGAAATAGGGGAAACGTTGAGAAATGGTGGAAATGGAGCAAAGACAAAATATTATATGCAAACTTAAGTTGTTTAGATATTCTTTATTTTGAAGATTGTAACCTATCAGTTGGGGGATGAATGGCTCTCCTAGTTTAACATTGCTATTTTTTTTATTATTGGTAATTGTTTATTTTTATACAATGAGATATTTTGTAAATATTTTTCATTGAGTTGAATTTTGTCCCATAGACGCCAAACACATCCAGTTTGGGGGTTGAGGGCAAAGTTTACAATGTATTTTTTCCATGTGCCATCAGTACCTCTAGCTTAAACTTGTTGCATGAGAATGTTTTCATGCTTAACACCAAGCTACTTACTTGACCATGTGTTTCTTTGGTTACTTGTGTATGATCCCTCTAGTTGTCTCTGCTGTTCAGTGAAATTTGGTATTGGTTGTGTTTTTAGTGAACTATCTTAGTCTCTCTTTTTCTCAGCCAAGCCAGCCCACTGTTATGCAATATCAAAAAGCAATGGATGTGTTAGGTGAGTTTGATGACATATTTTCTGGACCACCACAATCAAAAGCATCAGGAGAGTTGGAGGCTAAAAAAGCCCTAGATTTCAACACAATAATGCAGTCGTCCATAGGTCTGGACTCGCCCCAGTCAGCCACCTCTGTAGGCAAGAAAGCGATGGCATTCACCGACATAATGCAAAGCTCAATGCTCACGACTAAAGAATCACCCTCTCAACCCAGCTCGGCATCAGCCATGCAAACTGAATCAAGTCTCAGTGCAAGCAGTTCAAGGGTAAACAAAGGTGGGAATACCTCT
Organism: Elysia chlorotica; assembly: GCA_003991915.1. Taxonomy (NCBI): domain Eukaryota; kingdom Metazoa; phylum Mollusca; class Gastropoda; family Plakobranchidae; genus Elysia; species Elysia chlorotica. The sequence continues at coordinate 228,689 of RQTK01000012.1, forward strand.
GAAGATCCTTTTGCTGATTTTGGGTCTCTGATGAGTTCAGCCACAGTCCAAAATGAAAAGAAACAACAGGAAGATCCTTTTAGCAACGCGGACGGAGACCTTTTTGGAAAGGGAAATGCTTTTGATAATCCTGGTGCAGAGTCATTTGATAGAACCACTCTTGGGTTCAGCAGCGATCCTTTTGGCAATGAAGATCCGTTTCCCAGTCCGTCGGATGCGACTGGATCCTCTATGGAGACGACGACGCCTTCTCTTCTCGATGGAGCCACAGGTTCCCCTGCTGTTGGAGGATCAGGCTTGGCAGAGAAGGATGCTTCTCTCAACAGCCCACAGGAACAGAAAACTTTACTCGGGCAACTCTCCGCCATTGGTCCAAGTGGTAGAACTTCCACCTCAGGCTTGGGTGGTTTTGCTTTAGATCTTGGCTCAAGCACGGGAAGTGCGCCGTCAACACCAGGAAAGCTTGGTGGCCTTGATAGTGACATGATGGATGATGTTTACGAGAACTTTGGTACCGTGGACGTTGCCAGGCCAGCAGATGAGGAAGATATTTACCTGAACTTGGACGAGGGTAATACTGGAGGCCCAGGCCTGTTGAGTGGAGGGGCATCAGGTGACGCGCTGGGCAGCTTTGGTCCAGGTTTTGGCAGTTCTAATCAGGTCTCCCAGGACCCTTTTGGAGATTTCGGCAGCTTTGACTTGGATGTCACAAATCTGTCTCAGGGCGCTTCAGTGCCATCAAATGAAAGCAAAAATGTAAGGAAGAAGATGATTTTCTATTGCAGCTCAACCCTCCACTCCCTTACCTCTCCATCAAACCTCTTTTGTTTATATTCATTACTTAGAGAGATAGGGACAAATCTTGTTTAGCATGTGAGGAGAAAAAACATCTTTATCGGAGTAATATGCACAAGGCATTGTGCAATTGAAAATGTACAGGGTTTTCTGTTTTTCGCCTCCATGCACAGGTTGCTTTCATTTTTATGTTATATATATGTATAATGTATTCAAACAAAAGGTATAGAATTGTACTACATACTAGATTGAGATACTTGCAGTTGCAAACAGGTTATCATTCAGGGTATATAGACCTGGTAATTCATATTTAAGCACTGTTCAGTATTCTTTTAGTGGTGTAGAATTTTTATAAAAGTAATCTTTCACAGGCTGAATGAAGAAAATAATGTAATGCATAAACATTAACAGTATTTTATATTTTTTTTAACCATTGCTCGCTAAACTACCTCAGGCCAACCTGCCACCAAGGAAATGTGTATGCCTTTTTTAATTGATGGTTCTATACCCGAGTTGACACTTGCCTGTTCAGAGTAGCTCAGTTGTTTTCTTATGCGTTTTTAGGGTTCTTTTTTTCTAAATTTTTAATTCATTATTCTCAGTAGAACACAGATTTCACCACATCTTTAATTTTGTATGTATTTGACTATACATTAAGTATTTTTTTCTTTCCTTTTTTTTGTGCCCGTTTTTTATTTAAAAATTGATCTCACCTTCTATAAGACATATTCTCCTTAAGTTGTACACCACCCGCTCTCTCTCTCTCACCTTCCATAAGTCACATTCCCCTTGTTATACACCCCACCTCTCTCTCTCTCTCTCTCTCTCTCTCTCTCTCTCTCTCTCTCTCTCTCTCTCTCTGTCTCTGTGTGTGTGTGCCGATTTTGTCCTAGTGGGCTTGTGACTGGTTGAGTCAGTGTCAGTATTAAATGTGGTCGGGTGAGACAAGAGTCCAAGTCTCATTACTCTGTCTAGGGTGTGGCAGCACATAAAATTGTCTGTCAGTCTTGGGGCCCATCCACAATATAGCCTATACAGTGCTGACGTTGCACGTTAAACCAACTCATCTTAACTCGACCTACTCTCTCTCTTCTTCAATCAATGTTCCTTTGACTGTTTGCGCTTTTACTTTTGATCACTTTTTTCTTCCTTCATGGCTTGCATTTCTTTTCAAACAGCATTCTCTCATCCCTCATCTCTAGTTCTCTTTACACTCTCTGTAATCCTCCCTCTCCCTATACTTGATAGATATGCCCCCCCTGCTTCCATTATTTGAATGTTTTAGAATAGTTGATGTAACTTATAATACGCACATGCAATTACGTAAGAAACAAATCTTTAACGAAGTGTGTGTCCCCTGTGTTTTTCCCTCCCTCCATTATGACTTGCTGATGTGTTTTTGTGTTGTTGTTTTTTCTATAATCAATTGATTTTCTTTGTTTGAAGTGAGGAACAATGGCTCTATATAGTCAATTCAAGTGTTGAGAATTTACTGGTTTCTTTGTTATACACTTGAGTAGGACTTTAAGATATTTTTAGGTATGACACATTGATGTAAGATGGTTTTGCTGAGCAGCATCAAAGTTTGCATTGACATGGAACTGATACTTGCATGTGTGGCTACTTTGCTCCCCCACCCCTACCCTCATATGCTATTCCTATGTTGTTTTTCATTATATTTTTTTAGCTCTAGCTGATTTAAAACTAATGCAAAGTACAGGTACACATAACCAATCATTATCCACAAACGGTTGTTGTTGTTAGTTCAAATATTTTTATTTAATCTGGCTCACATCCGAAAATTTAATTATTATACTTTCTAAACTGTACATCCATTTTAACTTAAGGTCTGTTTGTTTCCTTAATGTATTTGTAGTTTGTGGATTTAATTGAAGATGTAATCCTAATTGTTAGTTTTTAGTTCATTTCTGGGAGTAATTGCTATTTTGGTAGAATTAAAATGGTTATATTTTTATCATAGATAAAGTAATAAAAGCCGTGATAGAAAAAGATTATTGGAGCAGAATTGTTCAGATTTACTACAGCCTTACTGCTTTTGATGTTCTTGTTTTTATATTTAGGATGACAAATAAGGAAACTACTTTTTTTTAGGATGCTAATATTTTGTCCAAATTTATTAGGATAATCCAAATCCAATAAACTTAATTGAAAAGATTCATAATTTACTTTTACGTGCGTTGTATTATAAAAATTTAAGTTTTTAAATAAGCTGCTAGTAGTTTTTCTTTTTCACATTGTTCTCAATACACCATGTTCTTAATTTTTTATCTTTTCTTTTTCCTTTCATGTCATCACAGCCGGAACAGAAAAATACAACACTGAAGAAACCTGGTGAGTTGATGGGTTTTTTTTATCTTCTTTGCTTTCATTTCTCTCAGTCACTATCTTAACCCACACAATGTGGTCTATAAAAACTTCTTAAGGTTGATTTTTAGCCACCTGGGCCCGCATTCAACTCTACACTACCTTAGTACGTTTTATCGTATGGATTTCTCAGCGCACTAAGTTTGATGCAACCAGTACATTCTTTTATTAAACTCGTCTTAATCGCTAAGTTAGATATATCCTGTCGCACAGCTGTTAAGACAAAAACGTAGCCAATCAGCGCATTGCACTTTCTTATATCTCAGCGCACCATAAAGGCAACAAATGCACCAATTTGGTCGTCATCTTCAATACCTCTTGACTCAATTTTCAGAATAGGCCATATAAAATAAACCGATAAGTTTACATACAAGTTTTTTTAGTCTCCCAAAAACTTATTTGATGCATTAAACATTACAGAATGGTATTCTTTTGATATTTCCAATCGAGTACATTTGCATCTTCTACTGCCGCAAGCATGAGCCTAGATCTACATCTAAACTTGTGTGAAGATCTATATCTAGCATTATTATTAATGAGAAACTAGTATCATTACCTTAGTTTAGCTACTAGAAAGTAAATTCACCCACAATTTGGGAAGCCTAGATCTAATGTAGCGTGTGAATGTGTGTGCAGTATTTGAGTTGTGTGTCTGGAGGTCACGCTGGGTCAGCGGAAATGTCTGTTGGCTTAGCCTAGCTTAACGTAACTAAAAGAGCGTCGTAAAAACAGTTGTAGCAGTTACGATTTTTTCTTAGCGTAGTTACATTGAAAAATAATCGTGAGAGTTGTATACGGGTTCTGGTGTTTACGGTAGGGATTTATAAAGATGGGTCAGTGAGGAATAAAGAAAAGATTCAAATCATGAAACAACAGCTTTGATGATCATGATGAATTTTTTTTTTTTTTATTATTTGCTGTTTTGTTTTGTTTTGGTAGTTTTATTATACTTTGTTTACAAATTCAAAATGTTACTGTTAAAAATCATGCTTCTGAAAGTATTTATGTGATCCCTGATTAACTGCCAGAAATTGCGCGGGTGATTGCTCCGTACTCCGCCACTGGCACGGGCCAGCTGAGTCTGGAGACCGGCAACTTGATCAACGTGAGACAGAAGAGTCCCCGCGGCTGGTGGGAGGGAGAGCTGCAGGTACGCGCTACACGCTACACCTCACTTTGGAAGACTGCAGTAGAGCTAGTTCTAGTCTAGTTTAAATCTCTGTGTGTATTTATGTGTGTTTTTCAAGCACCAAATATTGCCAAATCTCAGAAAATGTACAGAAAGAGCAACGTTAATCATATTGAGTCCATACAGCTAGTGGGAGGGAGGCAGTGAGTGAGTTGATTTCTGAAAGTCCAACATCATCAGCAAGGCTGTATCATGTAAAAGTCCCAAGAAAAAAGTCTCACAATTTTGAAGTGCTGCCGCACAGAGATAGTGTGGGGATATCAGGACTCCTTTCTTACCCTGCTATATTACACCATAAGTTTTGTCATTGGCTTTGAACTGGGGTCCTCCTCTGATTGGAGGCCAACTCTCTACTACTAGTGCCTGTACACTTGTCTTGTGAAGAAGACTTGTCTAAGCTATTGGTGATACAGTTTATGCTTGTTGCTGAGTGGTACTGTGTTTTGGTTCCTAGGTGAGAGGCCAGAAGAAGAAGATCGGCTGGTTCCCTGCGAACTACGTGAAGCTGCTGGGAAGCTCGAGTGCCAGGTCGACCCCGGAGCCAACAGCGGCCTCCATGCTGGCAGTAAGCTCAAACTTGTACTATTACGTGATTTGTCGAGTCAAGATGCCTTCATAGAATTCTCTGGGGAAATTTCGATATACATGAATATTATTTTTATTTCCTTTATTTGTTGTTCTAGGTGTAAAACAACCACATGAAAGAAAAACTGAACCTCAGAACTTCATATTGGACATAATTGTGTACAACTGTGTTTGTTTTGCATCTGAAATGTGACAAAGTAAAATAAATTGAACTGTTTTGGTTCTTACTAAAGCTAAACACAATTGAGGAATTTTTTCAGAAAATTAAAAATTATAGTGAATTTAGAATTGTAAGTTTTTCATTTCGATGTAAAAAAAAAAATGTTTTTAATCTGGAAATGGCAAATTTTGAAGTGATACAAAGTTCTGTTGAAGCCAAACTTATTTGCTGTTGCTCGGTGTTCCAGGTTGGAGGTGGTCAGGGCAGTCGATCGGCCACGCCACAGAGCATCGCCAGTCAGGAGGGAGTCATGGGCATCAACCAAGGTACTCCACCTGCACTTAGACAGGCAAACAAACACATGTGAAACAGTGCAACAACACTATTTTTCAGATAACTTCATGGGCTTGTCTTATTTTGTCACAACTTATTACAATCTACTAGACCCTCCTCTTTACGACATAAATGCGGAAATCCGCATTATTCCGTATTTTGTGGAAATTTTTTTTTTTACTGCAGAAAAAAAATAGAACTAAAAAAAGTAAGTGATTGGGTCTGTGTCAGTATAATGTGACCGGCTGATACAGGAGGCATAGTATCCCCTCACTTTCTCGTGTGGGGCAGCACATAAAATTGTCAGACGTCAGTCTTGGGGTCTGTCCACAATGTAGTCTCAATAGTGCTGAAATTGGATGTCAAAACAATTCAACTCCTTAGTACTAAGATACCCTATATACATCAAATTTATTATTGTCTGTGATACAAGCCACCTTTTAGTGTGTTTGTAAGAATTACTACACGTAGCACTCGCATACAATGAAATTGTAGATATCTTTCAGTTTCATTGAGCTAGAACTCATTCTAAAACTTTTCATGAAATGAACAAAAAATGTTGTCTCACTTTTTAAACACTAACAGTATATTGTTTATGTTTCCCCCTGTGCGTCCAGTGGAGACGGTGATAGCGCTGTACGCCTACGCTGCCCAGAACGACGACGAGCTGACCTTCCAGAAGGACGCGGTGATCACGGTGCTGAGCCGAGACAACCCAGACTGGTGGAGCGGTCAGATCGACGGGCAGACGGGCGTGTTTCCATCAAACTACGTCACGCCCAACCCAAACTCCAGCTCGTGTGAGTACACTCCTCTCTCCTGGCATTAGTTCATTTACAGTGGATGATTTAACGGGGGTCAATCCCTGGTGCTTAGTTACTTTTTTTTCTTTCATTATCTCGTGCATTCTCTGTTTAGCTATTTTCAGTTCACTGTTACTTCAGTGTTGCCCTTCAATCAAAACGTTCTAGATCATAGACATAGTTTTGTTATTAACTAAGAATATATCTGGTTGAAAACAACTTCATGTTTTTATAAGATAATGCTACACCAGAAAAGCTGGAACTAACAATTAAAAGTTTCTCATGATCCATACGTTTTTTTTCATTCTACTAATTGACATGGTTACTGTCGATTGAAACAACAAGGGGTGCTTGCTTTTGTTTTAGTGATCTTGCAAGCTTGTAGTGTGTTTTATGACATGCTCGTGTATACATGATCCACCTTCTATCAGTGTTGAGCAGCTCACAGAGCTTATAGTGTGTTTTATGACATGCTCGTGTATACATGATCCATCTTCTATCAGTGTTGAGCAGCTCACAGAGCTTATAGTGTGTTTTATGACATGCTCGTGTATACATGATCCATCTTCTATCAGTGTTGAGCAGCTCACAGAGCTTATAGTGTGTTTTATGACATGCTCGTGTATACATGATCCATCTTCTATCAGTGTTGAGCAGCTCACAGAGCGTGTAGTGTGTTTTATGACATGCTCGTGTATACATGATCCATCTTCTATCAGTGTTGAGCAGCTCACAGAGCGTATAGTGCCTGTGCACAGCACACCCAAACAGGCCTCTGAGAGCAACCAAAGAGGTAAATAGCTCACACCCTTTAACTATCGCTAGTCACCACACAATAACAAAAAATGGCCCTATAAAATAATAAAAAAATGCTCTATTTTTTTAAAACTTAAACTGCCTATGAAATTTGCAAAACGTATTGAAAATACGTCATTTGAGTAAAATTGTTGTAAATTCCTGTTTATAAATCCTGGTAATAACCGAAATAGGCAGTTTAAGTGCAAAACAAAATGGAGCTTACTGCGTCTGTGTGCTGTGCTCGGTGGTGGTGTGGGGTGCTAAGGTGTGGAGGCTGTGAGCTTGCTGTAACCAACCGTGTCTCCCTCTATCTATCTCCAGGACAGCAAGGTTTCAGCTGAGCACCGCACCCTGCACCGCACCGCACCGCACCGCACTGCACACTTAGACGTTCCCTGATCACCCAGCACATCAGCAGTAGCAGCAGGAGTCAGCGAGCCAAAAATTGTTCTCCAAATGGAAACCTTTGTTTTACTTCGTATATGTCTGTAGCTTTAATTCTTAAATGGACAGATGCTGTTGTGTCTTTAAATAGTACTCTGTTAATCAGTAAATGCTTTTTGGGAAGAGTTTTAAGGAATAAATGTAGTCAGAACTTGTATGCTCTGATGGGTATTTAAAAATATCTTGTTCAAAATATAGCTCTACTGGCATCCATGTACTTGTTGATGCCAATTTATGCCAAAGTTGTCAATACGTTTTTATGAAAAAAATGGGATGAAACTTTCAGTTTGAAATGATCATCTATCAATATTTTCTTTCAGAAAACAGTACATATATATAATATGTACACAGTCATTGGCTGTTGGTATTTATGTTAAGTGTATTAACTTAGGGAAAGTCACTGACTTTTGTACGTTTTGGTAGTTTTCTCCACCCTCTCCCCCATTGTAAAATGTATGACTCAATAACGTGCCAAAGTTTTTTTGTTTTCCACCACCTGAAAAAAGAAATTTAACTGTTCAAACTGCAGTAAAACTTTGATCATTTTCTCTTTTAATCTAGGAGATCAAATATGTTCACAATTCTATTTAGACCTTTCAGGCTAGTTAGGAACAAGTTGTTTAAACTGTAGACAATGGACTTGTCATTTGAACCCTCAATACATTTATTGTAACTTAGTGTCTTCCTACTTTGAGTTTCTTTACTAAAGACCCTCAACTTTAATGTTTATGTAATATAACATATTTCTCTTCCAATTGAAAAATTTAAGTTGGTTTTCTGTGAAGCTGAATATTGCAATTTGTTGAGGTCTAAGTATTTATTTTTCTTGTTTTTTCCCCCCTTTTAACCATTCCTCTTTGTATCTGGTGTGAATGAGTTAAAAGCTCCTTGGATGAACAGCCTCATGTTTCTTTAAAAGATAATGTGACCAACGATAGAGATTAGCTCAAAAAAATGTCCATCCTAAGTAGAAGGGATAAGCTATCAAGTTTCTTTAAAAGACAATTTTTTTAGGATTGTCTCACTTGTTTTAGTAGTTGCGATAAAAAGGTAGTTTTATTCTTTCCTGAAATAATACTCAATTTTGCGTCTTTTTTTTTTAATGGGTAATAAACACAGATTAATAAACATTTGATCTGTACAAGGGTATATATGCATTACGTTAACATTGCCTAAGGGGCAAGTTGTGTTGTAGCAATAACTTTCTGTAAAAGTCAGCTTCATAGTTTGTTTTGTTGTGAAAATTATAACATGTGTAATTTTTATGATTATCATTAAGCTTAATAAGACTAGGTTTTTGCACCCAAAATTGCAACTGTATAGACTGTCAACTTTTCCTTTATGGAATTTAGCCAATTATACCTGATCAGCACAGCTTCATCTAGTTGAGATTTTGTTTCAGTGGACAATTATTTAGTACATCCTATCGGCATTTTAGGTATGAAGGGATTGGATACTTTTATACCATGCGTTTTTGTAGTCAATCAAACTGCTCAGAAATTGATTAAATATGTGTGATTATTAGGAAATTAACTTGACTAATGTATTGCAACTTCGTACTTAAACTTACAATCAATCTGAGATATACCTTTGGTGTTAGCTTACCAGTTGCATTGTAGAATGCAGCTTGTTTTTATCGCTGTACTTTTAGTACGATTAATCTACTATTACTACATGTCCAAAATGGTGTTCTATTTCTTCCTATATTAAGAAACAAGTATTAATTTTACCCTCATTTCATTGCAATGCAGGCAGAGAATTCTCAAAAGTATTGGTTGCTTCACACTGCCACTTACCTGCTGTTCTAAAACAACTTTTTTTTTTAATTGCAACAAAACCTTTTTTCCTCCATTTTTAATCCCCCTCCAGAGAATCCATTCCCCTCCCCCTCCCCCCTTTTCTGATTATGTACAATTGTGTTCTTTATATACATGTTTAATAACTTTAAAGGAGTAGAAGGAAAAGCAGATTTTAAATTAATTAAATCATGCTATTTTCATAGGATCTATGAAAACTGCATATCACAATCAAGTTTTATGTTAGTTGTAAGGAACAACTTGAACATTATGGAGGTATACTACACTGTAGATTTGGACAGCCTTTATCAGATACAAATATATAGGAATAGGAAATAACACAGGCGACTTATTCTCATTTTAAATTAAGAAAAAGCATAAAGTCTGTAGATCAGCTTTTTGACAACATTTTAAAAAGTTCAAATTTTTAAAACTTGTTCCCTCAGATTTTTAGGAAATAGATTTGCTTAGTCACTCCATAATGCACATAGAGAGTGAGAGAGTGAGGGTCAACCTTAACATTGCATTTTAATTGCTCTTCTTAGTATTTTAATTTAAAGGATTTTTTTTTTATTTTACCACTTGAATTTTATTTCATTAAACAGGCCAAATAAACAAATTGTCTACTTAAATATTGAGTTTCTGCACCTGCATTATACATTTTGCAATAGCTACTTATTCATGTTGCTAAACTTTAATAACGAAGTGCAATCTAGTTGTATTCAACTGTGTGTAGCTAAGGTAGAAATTCACATTATCTTAACATATCTGGCTAGATGTGTGTTATATATAAACATTGTGCGACTTCTTTTGTTAATAATATTTGCCTTTTTTTTTTTTTGAGTAAACAAGTTCAGTAGCAGCTCTGTGAGTTATAATCTACTGATTGACTGCCTCTTTTGTACCTTAGTTTATTATTTAATAAACGAATGTGGGTGAAACATAGAGATCCTTAATGCTCAAATGGATGATTTTTTATTATATGCAACTCGGTGTCTTTGGAAGTGTATGTTAGAGATTTTGTATTTTAATGTGCTATATGTTCTTGTCGCCAGCACAATTTTTAGTGCATGATTAAAACAAAAACTGCCAGCTTTATGATTGCTTTTGTTTTGTTTGTTTTTTTGTTTTTCAATTTGCTTTTGTTAGTGGCTTTATGGGGAAGTTTGACGGATTTTCCTTGATAAATCATCGATGTAATTTATTGAAACATCTTTCCCAAACACATACTGTATGTGGATAGTCCTTGTGATGTTTTTCTGAGCTCCTTCATGAAAACACTGACATTGTGGTACATTTTTTTTTAATATCTAACTCTAAGTGGCCAACTGCGGAGATTTTATTTTTAAAGGTCAAATAAGAACCCTGTAACAGAGTCACGGTAAAATTTCCTTAAATAAAATTATGTCGGAAACGAGCATTTGAAAAAAGGATTGCTCTAGTTTTTGCTTCCGTTTTTTTTATAATTGAGCAGCAGATATGGTTTGATCAAGAACATTCAATTTTTCTAGCTCACTATAATTGATATTTAAAAAAAAATTGGAAGCAGGAAAGTGCCCCTCCCTGAAACATCAACTCCTAACATCATTAATTACACATCTTTATAATTCCCCCCTCCCTTCAAAAAAGTTGGGAGAGCCACATCAGTAACTTGTGTCTTTGTTTTGAAAATGGATGCTTTAGCACTTAAACTGCCTATTTCAGTTATACCATACTCTAGCTGTACCAAATTCAGGCATTTTTTAAATCAGTAATAGTCAAAATAGGCATATGTCCTCATCCTCCACGTTCTTAGAAATAGTTGAAGGGTTAAAAACTAGACCAGGCAGACTTTCAATAATATTCTTTCAAAAATTATTTTAGGAGGTTTAAGATTTTTTGTTTTCCAATCATCTCTTTCTCAGAGTTACTTTAGACATTGTGGTACATTTTTTTTTAATATCTAACTCTAAGTGGCCAACTGCGGAGATTTTATTTTTAAAGGTCAAGTTATATATCTTCAAAAAATTCACCTCATGGATGGTTTGGGTGGGCAGTGCAAAATGTTTATGGCGTAGGGCCACCCTTGTAAAAGTGCTCGTTTCATTTCTTAACATAGACAATTTTTTCTGGTGTCAACCTAGCATATAACTGGCAGCTGAGGCTCATCAATTACGACTTCAGTAATGTGTGTGTAGGAAAAGAATGGCAACCTTCCGAGCAAATGATGTTTGCCTAGAACAATGAGGACCCAAACTCTTGGTTCACCAACACTCTGTCCAAGCTTATGGGACAAAATTTACCTACAGATAGGTTGATGCTGAAGAATTTAGTTTCTGACGAGTAAGATTTTTACCCTGCACTTTGAAATATTTTTTCCTCTTATTGTAATTAAAAATAAATGTTAATTTTTCAATTAAGTGTACCAAAGCCATCATTTCTTTGGCAAGATTTAAAAAAAACAGTGAGGTAAGAACCCTGTAACAGAGTCACGGTAAAATTTCCTTAAATAAAATTATGTCGGAAACGAGCATTTGAAAATTATTTTAGGAGGTTTAAGATTTTTTGTTTTCCAATCATCTCTTTCTCAGAGTTACTTTTAAATTGAAATACAGTATCCAGTATCCTGGAAATGTTTTGCTCTATATGCCATGGTGATTTTGTTCAAAGAACACATTGAAAAAAATGTCCTTTTTTTACATTTTTAAAAATGGATTAGAAGAAAGAGAAAAAAAAATGCTGCAAAGCAGCACATCAGCAATACACAATTTGATTAATAAGTCAAACTTTTGTGCAATGGGACTCGAAAAAAAATTATTTTGTTAGTTTGCCTTTTCATGATGGATGTACATAAACCATGCACCACCAAAGATGTCTTTGCAATTCCTGAAAAGCGAGGACGCTGTGAGGCAAGTCTGCAGAGAGCAACAACCAGCGCTCTAATGAACAGAGGTCCGAGTGGAGGTGCATCAATGAACCATCTATGCTACTCCTCACTGTTATAGTCAGAGTGGAGCCGCATCAATGAACCATCTAGAGCTCTGGTTCGACTTGTTACTCCTCACTGTTATAGTCAGAGTGGAGCCGCATCAATGAACCATCTAGAGCTCTGGTTCGACTTGTTACTCCTCACTGTTATAGTCAGAGTGGAGCCGCATCAATGAACCATCTAGAGCTCTGGTTCGACTTGTTACTCCTCACTGTTATAGTCAGAGTGGAGCTGCATCAATGAACCATCTAGAGCTCTGGTTCGACTTGTTACTCCTCACTGTTATAGTCAGAGTGGAGCCGCATCAATGAACCATCTAGAGCTCTTATCTCGACTTGTTACTCCTCACTGTTATAGTCAGAGTGGAGGTGCATCAATGAACCATCTAGAGCTCTGGTTCGACTTGTGCTGCTCAGTAGATGGAGCTTTGTAAATTCTGGAATATAATCAGTCTCAAGAAAAAATGCTTATTGTATTAATCTGTTAAAGGATGGTTGTGTCGAAGCTTTTTTTTATTTTTTGTTGTGTACAGTGTGTATTTACATAGCTTGGGCTATGAGATAATATCAGTGAGGTATTTCCAAAAAGATAAGTATCATAAGTTGAAGTGCAATAAATATATATATGGACTACGATTTCACCAAAAGCCATTGCATGAGTGATGTTCAACAAGGAGTAACGCCCCAGTATCTTTTTGTTGTAAATAGAACATTTTCGTTTGAGCACTTTGTTTTCTTTTAAAGTGTAGAATTGCTGCATCTGCCAGCCTGACTCACTCATACTCGAGGTAACCAAACCTAAAGTAGAGCTTAGACCAGTCAACGGTCGACATCTCGGTCCGGTGAAAGTCGCTCTGTATGAAACCAAGGACTGCATGATTTAGTATCGGAGATCTCAAATTATCGCACACTTGAAGTTTTCATTGTTAGAGATTTTTGTTCACCCAAGTGTTTACCTCATTTTGTGTACTAAGGGGTACACATACATGTACAAGTTAGAGAGGATCTTATCACACTTTGCTGAAGTGACATATGGTGTGCTCATCTCAGAAGGAGTGAGATGCATGGAACGTTTACTGTATTCAGGAAGATATTGTGCTTGATATCACAAAGGGCTTTTTTAAATATATAAAAGGTGGACAGGAGGGTGTGGTGGTCCAAGGGTAGAGCCTGCAGCTTCTAATGTGAAGATTGCTGATTCAATCCCCTCTACGGCCGCCACAGTTTTTGTCTACTGGTTGAAACGGGATCTTGTAATATAATCGGCCAAGTCTCAGGGGTTCCTCTTGGCTTTTTCTGATATTAAATGTTTCAAACATTAAAAACATAAAAATTGAGAGATGTAACCGTACATGTCTCTCTTTCTGTTTGTTTGTCCTGCAGGGGTGAATGACACGGAGGGAAAGCTCACGAAGATGGAGCGCAAGCGTCAGCAAGCGATCGAGGAGCTGATCAACACGGAGGAGTCGTACAACTCAGACATGCAGCTGGCGCTTCAGGTGGGTCACGAACAACAAATAGTGGAACTAACGTCACTCACTACAACAAACAGTGGAACTAACGTCACTCACTACAACAAATAGTGGAACTAACGTCACTCACTACAACAAATAGTGGAAATAACGTCACTACAACAAATAGTGGAACTAGCGTCACTCACTACAACAAATAGTGGAAATAACGTCACTCACTACAACAAATAGTGGAAATAACGTCACTCACTACAACAAATAGTGGAACTAACGTCACTCACTACAACAAACAGTGGAAATAACGTCACTCACTACAACAAATAGTGGAAATAACATTACTCACTACAAAAAATAGTGGAACTAACGTCACTCACTACAACAAACAGTGGAACTAACGTCACTCACTACAACAAACAGTGGAACTAACGTCACTCACTACAACAAACAGTGGAAATAACGTCACTCACTACAACAAATAGTGGAAATAACATTACTCACTACAAAAAATAGTGGAACTAACGTCACTCACTACAACAAACAGTGGAAATAACGTCACTCACTACAACAAATAGTGGAAATAACATTACTCACTACAAAAAATAGTGGAAATAACGTCACTACAACAAATAGTGGAACTAGTGTCACTCACTACAACAAACAGTGGAAATAACATCACTCACCACTATCTTGTTTGTTTGTTGGTGCTATATTAAATCAGGAATTTGAAGTGGTTTAACTTGAGCATTAATATAAATTTCATCATAAAAGAGTCTTGAGTCAATCCTACATTTTTTGTTTGTTGCCAGTCTAAAAAATGTTTGTCCAAAATGGCTTATAATGTGAACAGTACATAGCAGTTTGAATCATTATAGAAGTATGTGACTTTAACGTATTCAAGAATACAATTTCTCTGTGATTCACACCTTTTGTGGCCTGTTTGGGTAGGAGAGCTATTAGTATTCAAAATTTGATACCAAGTTAATTCTCTGTCTGTCGTCATCAATCTCTCTGTCTGTCCATGTATCTGTCTGATTTGTCTTACAAAACAAAAAAATTATGAACAAAAAAATGCCTTTTCTTTGAATCGTGCAGGTTTTCAAACAACCTTTGATGGAAAATAAAATAATACCAAAGGAGCATGTCAATCAAATATTTGTCAACTGGGAGGAGTTGATTGTTTGCAACAAAAAGCTTTTACAGTAAGAGATTTTTTTATGTTGTACCTAAACCTGTTTAATTATCTGTTAATTGTGTAGTCATTTGTAACTATGGTGCCAATAAAGTATTCATTATCTGCATGTTATGCTAAATAAGAAAGATTAAAATAACGTGTATTTAAACATAATCGTAATGTTTATGAAAGTTGTAACTTCAACTAATATTTTTGTCACGATCATGAAAGGCTGTATCTAACAATGAAATTTAATATCTTCCTTCCGCAAATTACAATTAATTCTATCTGAATTTTTAGCAAAAAGCCCTTCCTTCACTAAATCCGAAAAATGGAGAGAAGAAATGACAAATTAATACCTGAGTAAAAATAATTTGAAATGTAAAAATGTTGTTTTCCCTATAGAGCATTGCGTGTGAGGAAAAAGATGAGTGGCAGGAACGGAGTCATTGTGAGCATTGGGGACATTCTTTGTGAAAGCGTGAGTTTTGATTTGTTGTGTTTTCTTTTTGTTGTTTTGTCTCTTTGTTTTTTTCCCTTTGGTCATGGAATGTTAGTTTGTACTTCTTCAAAAGATCTAGGCCTCGCCAACAGTAATGAGACACTTTTCAAATGGTGATAGTGATATACTGTACAAAAACATTTTTCATAGTTATTTAACAGGTTGTTGTATTTTTTATTTGAATGAAAATGCAAAAGCAAAATATGATTAGAATTTGCTCCAAAGGCAACCAGGTTAAATTGTAGATCTAGATTTTAACCACAATCATAATGTGTTTGTAATCTAAAGAGTATGTACATGAGGGATTTATGTTGATATTTGTCAAGGCCTAGTCCTCTATACCTAATCAAATATACACTTTATAAATTATTCAACTTTTTTCTTTTTTCAACTCTTGCATTCTCTGTTAATGAATAAGCTACGTGTTAAAGAAATGTGATGTTGTCTGTTTTGCTCGCAGCTCCCACACATGGATCCCTACATGAGGTTCTGCAGCTGCCAGCTGTCGGCCGCAGCGACCTTGCAACGCGTGTCTGAAACAGTCCCGGCTTTCCACGAGTTCCACAGAGTACGAGAAACAATGAAGAATTTAGTTCAGTCAATATTCTCTGCTATGCTTTTATGATGACTGGGTTCATTGATATTTGAATGTCACAAACAGAAAAAACCAACTTCTTCTATTCACTTATTTATTAAGCTTAACATGACTTGATACAACAAGGGTTGCAGATAGAGAAGGGTTACAACAACACAATTTTATATAGATAGATATTTGAGAGGAGGATGTATCTGATATTGAATAATGTAAGAATGCCTCATAGTTGTGTAGTAAAATCCTTTTTTTTTTAATTCTTTGACATTTTTTAAATTTGTATGAATGAATGGATGTGGAAATTAGTTATCATGTATGAACATAGACAAACAGTATACACAATGACGGTTTCTCTGTGAACTGATCATGGTTTAGCTCATTAAGAGCTTGGAAATCAAGTGAGTCGTTGCTGAACACAGACAAATCTTGGGTCAACGCTTATGATGGAATTGGTCTTTGAAAAAGAGTATTGGATGTAAAGAAAGAAAGCGCGCTACAAAATTCCTTATGTTTTGTTTCCAGGCCTGCATGACTAACCCGAAGGTGAAAGGAGTCCACCTCAGTGGCTACATGCTCAAACCCATGCAGCGTATTACAAGGTACCCTTTGCTGATTGAAAAGGTCAGTATTGCTGTTTTTAATAAAAATATATCATATCTACATTATGTTAATAGTACAGTGGTCTTCGCCCCGCCCCCTGGGAGACAAGAAAAGTGGGTGCTTAAGCAGACGGGTTCTAAAGTTTATTTGGAAAGGGCCATTACTGAGTAAATGTTTGTAGTAACATCCTTTCAGAGTCTGTTAACAATTTAGTGATTTACACATAATTTGAGCAACGTTGAATGCTCAAGTCACGTTTACTCCGTAATGCCAACTCTCGAGTAATGAAATAACTGCTGTCACCCTGTGATTTATTCGAGGGCAGGCCTTACTTAAGGAGGGAGGGGTTTACGTTAGTCGGTTAACATCTCAATATAAAACTGTTTGAGTTTCCTGACTGTAGACCCACAGGTGCCGTGAGTTGGTGTGACAAAGAGATGGTGCAAGGAAGATTTCTCTGATCTTCTTACACGGCAGTAGCCTAGTCTACCGTTTGTCAAGGTTCATAGGCTCGTATATGTTCACCCCTCCATCCGCCCACTCCTTCCACCCATCTGATCACGTGTATTCAGTTACACACAATGCTCCTATCAATCTTAGATCATTATAGAAATAATTACCATGCTGGGGAAGTGAAAAATAATGTGTTAGCTTGACAAATAATTTTTTTTTTAATGTATCCAGCTCTTAAGACATGTTCTTACACTTTATACGACACCAAAAGCGGGTGGGTAGGAGTGTTATTTAAAGAATTATGTAATAAACTTATTGGCAAGAGCCTAATCTTCGTTGTTTGTTGCACCAAATAATGTATTCTTGTGTATGAACCCACAAAGAGCATCTTCTTAGTATACGCATTGAAAAGTTTTAAAAAACTCTGCTGTGCACTAGTTCCCTTAAAGATTTTAAGTGTGTCTCAGTTCTCTAGAGAAGGGGGGTTTACACCAGTACAACTAATCAAAACAGATCTGTTTTTGCCTCTTCAGTGAATTTGTGAGGGGAAAAAATTTACTTGGAAAATCAAATGATTTTGACTATTTTGAAGGAAGTCTGCAATGCTGTCTCTGTATGTCTTGGTTAGAATTTGTACAGATGGAGGCTTTGTTTGAAGAGGATATTTATTTGCCTGTGGTGTCCTGTCCAAAACATTTCACTCTTTATTATGGTGTGTTATTACTGGAATCTTGCAATCAACATTTACAGTTTATGATTTATAGACTCCTGTCTCATAATGTGACCGGCTGAGACAGGAGTCATGGTATCCTCGCCCTGTCTTGTGTGTGGCAGCACATAAAATTGTCAGACGTCCGTCTTGGTGCCCATCCACAATATAGCCTATATAGTGCTGCTGTTGGACGTTAAATTAACCAACCAACCATTATAATTTATAGACCAATTAATTTATTTAATGGGAATGTAAAGACATAATTATGTAAACAATGTCAAGCAAAGTCTATAATAAACTGAACGTGATGCATGTAGATTCATATTTGCCAGCCAATACTTGCGTTGCTTGCAGATCCTGAGCAGCACCCCCGTGGGCCACGCAGACCGCGGCAGCCTGGAGGAGGCGCTCACGCTCGCGCAGGAGCTCTGCACGCAGGCCAACCAGTGCGTGAAGGAGAAGCAAAACTCGGACAGCCTCGAGTGGATCCAGGCCAACGTGCAGTGTGACGGCCTGGCCGAGGTATGGTAGACTTTACATTCATGTACTGGTACTGGTATTAATAT
>RQTK01000012.1:247157-260697 GCA_003991915.1 Elysia chlorotica
AGTACATAAATGTAAAATCTACCATACCTCGGTTATATAATATCTACAGTACCAGTACATGTACTAATATTGATATAACCGAGGTATGGTAGACTTTACATTCATGTACTGGTACTGATATTAATATAACCGAGGTATGGTAGACTTTACATTCATGTAATGGTACTGATATTAATATAACCGAGGTATGGTAGATTTTACATTTATGTACTGGTACCGATATTAATATAACCGAGGTATGTTCGACTTTACATTCATGTACTGGTACCGATATTAATATAACCCAGGTATGGTAGACTTTACATTTATGTACTGGTACCGATATTAATATAACCGAGGTATGGTAGATTTTACATTCATGTACTGGTACTGGTATTAGTATAACCGAGGTATGGTAGATTTTACATTCATTTACTGGTACTGGTATTAATATAACCGAGGTATGGTAGATTTTACATTTATTTACTGGTACTGATATTAATATAACCGAGGTATGGTAGAGAGTTCCTCTTTGTTTGTTTTACATTCATGTACTGGTACTGATATTAATATAACCGAGGTATGGTAGATTTTACATTTATGTACTGGTACTGATATTTATATAACCGAGGTATGGTAGACAGTTCCTCTCTGTTTGTTTTATATTTATGTACTGGTACTGATATTTATATAACCGAGGTATGGTAGACAGTTCCTCTCTGTTTGTTTTATATTTATGTACTGGTACTGATAATAATATAGTCAAAAATGCCACTATTTTTTATATAATCATTAACTGATCTTCTCAAAGTTTATCTTGAAATCTAAATTTGATTTTAAGGAGGAGGACAGAATAAAGTTGAAGTGAGTTTGAAACTAGTATATTTTATCTCTCGGGAGACTTTTGAACTTATCTAATCAGGTTGGGGTTTTTTTGTTTTTTTTTATTTGATTATTAGAATGAAGAAGTTGAAATTAACTAATCCAATCATAGAATTATAGATCATCTTTAAGAACTAGACTTTAATAATAATACACAAAAGTAGAGTTCCATTTCTTTCTAAAGAAAAAATGTTACTTGCAAGAGTGATCTTTTTCTCATTTTAGTAGTTTACTATGAACAGAATAATGTGACTTGTCTTGTGCATTTATTATTTATCATGATGATCGAAAGATGTGATATTAAATTTGCTAATATGTATTGAATTTGCTTGCAGAATATTGTCTTCAATTCACGAACCAACTGCCTGGGGCCTCGCAGACTCCTCTTCCATGGCCTTTTGTATAAGGTAGGGACTCCTCTGTATGGCTGGTTAACGCCCTTGCTTTTCCATCTAATTTCTTTTATTGCAAATTTTAAATCATTTAACAATGGAAAACTATCTTTGGATAGCTTCAATGTTATTGTCGGCGTCCTCCACCTCCTCTAAGGTGTGGTCATCAACTGATATGCAGGGTATCCTGCTGTCTTTGGAAAGCTTCCATTTTAGTACAAATACTATGACTGAGAGATAGTGTTATTGTTCTGAATAATTGGTACCTGCGCAGTAAGGGAATTTAATTTAGTTTTTCTAACATCTCCTAAGTTTCCAAGAGGTATGGTATCCTACTCGTCAACAGTCTGGACAACAACCAATTGAGAGAAACTTCTGATTTGTACATTTACACAAGTTTAAAATTATTTGGTGCTTCTCAATCGGGAACATTTCGGGGTTCTCATTATTTCCAGTAAAAATAAAAATAGCAGCTATTGTATTTTGAGGTTGTAAGTGTAAGCAAAGGGAAGGGTACAAAACAACTTTGGAAGTGAGTTTAATTTCTGACATTTTTCTAATGTTTATGTTCTATATGCACACACGTAATTTAAATAAATCAAAGACATTAAATTCTCCTCATAGTCATACAATAACCTTTTTGTTAATTTTTATTTTATTTCTCATGTCTTCTCCTTCTATAAAGATATTAATTAAGTTTTAATTAATAAATACTCGTCCACCTCTCAGGCCAAGAGCAACAAGGAGTTGGTCGGATTTCTGTTCAATGATTTCTTGATGCTGGCTCACACGAGTCGACAGCTGGGCCCAAACTTTGGGGCGATGCATCTCTTTGATACGAGTATTCAGTTCAAGATGTATCGCACGGTGAGCTTTTAGAATCCTGTCATTTATTTCTGATTATAATCTGTATGAATCTGTTTTGTAATGAGTTTATGTTATGACAACAGTATATCTTTGCTTTAACTAAATGTCTGTCAGTATCTGAGCTATTAACAATTTAACAATATTAGTTTCCTTGCAGGAAAAGTTTTTAGGGATGTGTCTTACACGAATCAAGTTTTTGGAAGTTTAGTCTTTGTACATCTAATTTGTACCAATAAGTATTATATTTTCTTTGGGTGTTAATTTGCTAGGAAATCTACACATATATGTGTATGTAGAAATTATATTTAAGGGATATCTGCAGGTTCTACAGCCACTTCATACAGCAGGCAAAAAAGTTGTTGTTTTTTTTAATGGGTTTATACATTATGATCTGAAAAAAACATGTTCATGGACATATTAAAGGTTGAAAGCCAGCTTGGACATCACATTAAATTTGTTTTGTTTTGTTTTTCTCACTTTAAAAAATTAAAGATTCAAAAATTTATTCCAGGATTCATCATCATGAAATTGTTGATGTTTTTACTGCTAAATTTTCTGTAAGACACAATATGTTGATGCTTTTCATAATATTCCCCCTCATGGCAGCCAATATTTCTGAATGAAATCCAAGTGAAAAAGTCCATGGATGATTCAGAACCTACCCTCTTTAACCTCATCAGTGATCGAATCATCAACTTCAGAGCTATTTCTGCAATAGAACGGTGAGCTTAGATGTGGTTACCTCAAGTCAAACTAGAATAAAGAGTTATAGTGTATATTTCTTTGAAATGATGCACACATAAAGCATACTATCATTTTATCAGTTTTACGTAATTGTGAATACTAAGCTCCTTGTATCATATGGAACAAGGACAATTGATGTGGGATGTGATTTCTCTTCTTTTTGGTTTATTTTAGAGGCATTCTAATGCACAAACCAAAGTTTACTATTGCATGATAGTTTGAATTATTACCTTTTCTTCACACTTTGTGCTAATATTTTTTGGGCTTGACTGTCACAGATTTTGTTATGATCCTAGTTAGGAATCTCGTTTCAATAACAAAGTTTGAACATACATGTATATGCGATATGGACCATTGCATAAAGTTTGCTTTATTTTTGCGCCAGGCAGAAAGATGGTCTGAGAATTGTCACTTGCTTTCCTTTCAGGGACACATGGGTGCGGGAGATCGAGTCTGCATCCAAGCAATACAAGGACAAGGCCATGAAAAAATTAGAGCGCGCACATTCAGGTAGGAAGGGTTTTTATCTATCGTAAATAGAGGAAATCTTATTTGAGGTTAAAATAATATTTTTCTCGTGGCACCAAGTATCTTAAGGAGGATTATGTTTTAATATTTTAGATCCTAAGATGATAGATGTAGATAAGGATCTTTGCAAGGTTTGCATTTGGAAACTGGTTTTTAAAATATCAACAAGGTGCTACCTAATAAAGCCGGGACTCTTAGGAAAATCCATTGGTGTACTACTTGTTTGTATTCTGGTTCTTTTTGTATATAAAGTGTACTGTTTCTCAAAAGAACATACATGTAACATATTTTCTTTTATCCATGCAGAGAGAAACTAGAATGATAATTTCCTTGGTGAGACACTAATAATGAATATTTTATGTGCCCAGCAGCTTATTTTGTTTCTGAATTTGGGTAGGGGTGGGGCTGGCTTGAAGAATAACAAAAGCGTCATCAATGGAATTATTAAGCTTTTCTTTATCAAAAGGAATCTGGTTTTTAGCAAAGACTTTTTTAAGCACTATGAAGAAATGTGGCTTGATTCAATTGGTTCTCTCTCACCGCAAGACTTACCTGACCATCCAGATGGGGTCTTGGCAATCAAGGGAGAGGAACAAACAAAATCCTCACATTTATTACACTTTGTTTATGCTGGAAAAAATCATATTTGCAGAAAATACATTTTACTAGTTTGTGGCCATGAAATACAAATTGACATTATATATGTTTTTTTTATATTTTTATTATTTATGCAGGCGATTTGTGAGGTTAGAGTGGTTAGATGAAAAATGTATAATTATATATATATCAACAATGAACAATCCTGCACTTGAATACATGAGTTAAATTGTATTACCATCGATTTTAGTTTCACATTTTTTTACTATATAAAGAGACATGATGAAATTAAAAAATAATTTAGAATCTTTCTTTCTTTTTTGTTGTGAATAATGCTGCTGGTGCTGAATTTTCTCTAAAGATTATTTTTGTTAAGATTTCTGTTTTATGGTGATGGTAATACCAAAGCGAAAGTTATTCTTCTGTTGTTTTGTTGTAGTTCTTGTTATTGTTTGAATGGGGTACTTGATTTGTTCTAATTATTTGATCATTGTGTTCAGGTTGTCAGTGTTGTTGCTTTTATAAGGGGCGCACCGATGTTGAGGGCATAATGATCTTTGCAGCAAGCCCTTGCAAATTTTTTACTTATCTAAGCCCAGGATGGGGGTATTATTCTCTAGTTATCTAAAAAAATGTATGTAGTAACAGTTACTGCCAATTTAGATTATTTCAGCTTCATATGGTATTGAAGTATCAATTTATGTATCTTTTAACTTTATTGACCTCTCTTTTTCTTTCATTGGTTTTAATATAATTCTTTCACGAAACTTACCACTAAGGGTCCTATATATCTGGAAAAAGTTCTTCAAGCAGATCACTGTCAGCTGTTTGTGGGCAAACAACTCTCAACAGCTGTCACATGTGGATTCGATTCAGCAGTAAAATGCATTCTCTCCACTTACTTGAAATAGCATTCATTGAAATTATGATATTTTATGGAGAAAAGAAAGAGCACAGTTTTGATGAAAATTTACCTAATTTTAAAAACTAATAAATAGTAGACCAAAATCCAGCGTTTCTTATTGAATGAGCATACATCAGTTTGCAATGTTGAAGTAAGGCTTGAGCCTGTATGCTTTTTTCACTTTTTTGCAAAAAACGTATAGGGTATTCAGATGACAATGAGAAATTTTCTCTAAATTAGAAACTGATCCTACGTCTGTAACCTGTAGCTGCATCCGTGTAAGAAAATATTACACCTTTACTCTGTTGTGAAAGTTGTTCGAAGTCGTCTCACAAATTCACCAAATCACACCCACCCATGCTCTGCGCATTAAGACTAACGCTTCTGCAAGGCAGTAAGGCAGCTGATGTTGTGGTCAGCCTATAATCTCAAACATAAGTCCTGTCTGATTCTATTAGGTTCACATGTTGTCGCAGTCAAGTGTAGAATATATACTGCTTGAGAGTTTTTTTAATAAAGATATTTCAACAATACAATAAAAATTATCTGTGGATAAAATATATATTTTGTTAGTTTATCGTTCGTCAGGGCTTTTTTGTTGTTTGTTTTGCTTTGTTTAAAATGAAAAAAATCTCTTCAACTTTTCTGTTGTCTTTCTTGATTCTGCATGGCCTTTTAGTCATGCGAGCGAAGCCAATAGGTCGAATACTTGTTGTGGTGGAGGAAGGGGTAAAGTTAAAAGCTTCCCTAGATGCCGGTAGGTGAATCTACATCAACTTCTGGTGTGGCCTGTATAAAGTTAATACCTGTGCTTTCTGTTTTGGGTCTGGATCTTAGAATTCTCATTTGTGCTGCAATGTTGTTTTTCATTTGTTTGTTTAGCACTCTGTGAATCACAGCCCTAGCAATTTTGACAAGTTTTGCATGCCCTGTTGTGAATGTTTTTTTTTATTTTACACATTTTATTCATTTTTGCACCCACAATAATTGTTGATCAAATCCAGGAACTCTTCACCGTTTTGGTATTTTGATAATCATTTGTCCTGACACTGATTTGGCTCTTTATCTTCAATTATTCAAAAAAGAAAATTTCACATGTTGAACACAGTTGGTGCAACTCTGCACCCATTTTTTCAAAGTTTTTAAGTTAAACTGCTTGTACTGCAGTTCTCTAAGCTGAGCGCCATTGAAACCAAACAGAAAATTTTGTAGTGATTGATCATAAAGGTAAGTAGTGCAATACTACGCTCAGCCAGGCTGTTAGCTCTACAGATCAAAGTGAAGCTAAAATAAATGGCCATGCTTTGTTGTTTGAATTCCCATGATTTGCATGTTTCATTGCTTTTTTGTTGTTGTTGTTGTTATTAATGAGTTTTTTTATGATGCACGTTGTTTTTCCGTAACTATGTTCATGATGGAGTTGCACTGTTTTAT
Organism: Elysia chlorotica; assembly: GCA_003991915.1. Lineage (NCBI taxonomy): Eukaryota > Metazoa > Mollusca > Gastropoda > Plakobranchidae > Elysia > Elysia chlorotica. The sequence goes on from RQTK01000012.1 coordinate 253,485, forward strand.
TTTTGCTTTTTCACTGCCTGAGTTTTCGTGTTCTCTGCGTGTCACTCTCTCTCTCTGTTAGTGAAGCGCCCTAGCGTTGGTCGCATTCTAGTCGTGGTGCAGGAAGCTAGTCATCTCAAAGCCTCAGATGCCAACGGTAAGTGCAATAGTGTTTTGCATTTATAAACAGGTCAAGAAAAAGGCAATTAGAATGAGAGACGGTCTTTAAAAAAAGTTAAAACAGTTTTTTGGAAAAATTATTTTATATTTCAATGGAAAAAAAACATAGTTTGTATTAATTGCTTAATTGGTTTCACATTATTTTAATAATGAAAAAATGAAAGAGTAAGTCTGTTATTAAAAACACGAAAACATTTAGGTATTCCTTTTTGTAAATCTAATGTTAATTTATGGCAATTTTGTATAATCTGTGCATTTTTTGTTATAGCTCATAATTATCTTCTTCAGTATCAGTGCAAAAAGAAACGGCAGATATAAGGCAGGTGACAATTCCACTAGTGCAGTAAAATAACTAAACCAAAGAGAAATCATATGAAACACAAAAGCCATGAACAATCGTTCTGTTTTATTGTACCCTATACAGTTCACTTAGTAGATCTAGTTGCATGCATGGATTTTATGTAGCAGAGAAAATACAAAAGTTGGTTGCTTCTCTCTTTATGTGTTGAGGCATTTTGAGTTGTGTGTTATTTGTCTCAGCAATGCATGTGTTTTATCTCTCATTTAACTAAATAAGTTCAGTCAAGAAGTTTTGTTTGTTGCATTTTACCTAAATATAAATGCATCATTTATCATTATATTGCAAAAATCTAGGTTTTAATTAAAGTCTCCAATTGTAGAGAGTGCTTTCCCTTGACATAAACGCACTCATCCAAATGTTGAGGCATGCCACTCAAATCTTTGGTACTTTTTATTTCTACCTTGTACATTTTGGATACAGTATTACCTTTTTTTAAATTTTCTAAAGTTTCTGTACTTTTTAAATAGTCTAAGACTATCAAAATAGTTTGTCTTTTATCCTTATCATATCTGCAGATTTTGATTTAAAATTTCTATTACAACTACATGTATTTGAGAAAAAAAAGTCTCCAAATAGATTTGTAATGCTCAAATAGTATAGCTACTACATTAAACATGGGTTTCTAGTTTTCTTAGTTAAATTTTCTGTTTCAAGATAGAGAGATAATTTATTTTTCCTTAATTTGCTCCAAAGATTCATCATCATAGGTTTTTACAATAGCATGTGATGTATATAGTAAAGTTGAGATTGTTCTATTTCAATCCTATACAGCAGTAATCTTTGGGATCCTTGGTGTAGGTTAAAGTTAAAGTGTACATTTGTAAGAAAGATGGAATAATGAATCAAGTTGTCCAAACTTAAGTTGAGTTCATTCTATTAAGTTTTTACAAATTTGCTGTGCTCTCAGTGTCTCTTCGTTTTTTTTTTTTTCTGTCTCTCAATTTACAGTCTATGGCCATTTCATTTTTCTTCCTCTCATTTTTCTTTTCCTGTCGTTCTCCTTCATATGTTTTTTTTTTTTTTGGTCTTTAAATCTGGCTCATAGCATTGGTCCCTTTCCATTCCCTATTTCCAATGAAGTACATTGTGTTTTTTTACTCATTTCAATCTGTGTCTGACCGCTGGCCACCCAGGCAAGAGTGACCCCTACTGCGAGGTGAGCATGGGCTCCCAGGAGCATCGCACCAAGGTCATCCCAGGGACGCTGAACCCGCGCTGGAACGCCTCCATGCAGTTCCTCATCCGCGACGTGGAGAGGGACACCTTGTGCTTCACCGTATACGACCGCGACCTGTACTCTCCCAATGGTAACAATTGTCTACACTGTATACGAGCGACCTGTACTCTCCAAATGGTAACAATCTGTCGAGACAGAAATACACTGTACTAATGTGAAGCTTTGGATTCGCCGCAAAAAGAAGAGTAAATTGTGTAGACTGGTCCTTTTTTCTTACATTTATCAGCAATTAACTTTATGTGATTGATAATGTGACTTCCTTCAAATCTAAAACAGAGATAAGAATTGCAAATTGCTGTAAAACGTCTGACTTAAAAAAACAACAACATTAAAATGCAGCTGGACATAGAAGCGTTCACAGGCAATAAAATGGTGAGGATTGCGGGAGGAAAAAAAAATTTTAATCCACAACCATAAACTGACCTTCCTCCATAACTGGTTCTACTCAATTTCAAGATCTACTTTTGTAAATGAACTAATATCATTTAAATTTTGAAGCTTTATGCTAATATAATGTATAATTTTATAGACCAAAGACTGTCAATGTATTTGTTTTTACCAAATGCAGGAGTATTGTTGTTGCTGTTAATGAAATTAAAACCTAGAAGTTTTAAACCTAGCTATCTAATGTTGTTGTTATTCTCTCCAGATTTCCTCGGCCGCACGGAGATCAACATCCAGGATGTGCTGGTCCTGAACGGCGAGAGACGCGGGCCCATCACGAAGCGCCTGATCCTGCACGAGGTCGACACGGGGGAGGTCGTCGTCAAGTTGGATCTGCAGCTGTTTGAATCACCCTAGCGCTTTTTGCTCCAGTTCAATATCTTACTTTATTTGGAGAACCTGTTTTAGTCAAGTTGGATCTGCAGCTGTTTGAATCACCCTAGTTCTCTATAGAGGGAGGGAGAGAATTCTCTCCCTCTCTCAGGGTTTAACGTATCCTAGGTTCCCCTGGGGGATCGTCAAGTTGGATCTGCAGCTGTTTGAATCATCCTAGCGCTTTTTGTTCCAGTTCAATATCTTACTTTTTTGGAGAACCTGTTTGAGTGTTAGTCTAGCACAGATTCATTAGGCGTACTTGATACTCGTCCCAAATCTTGCTGATCCTGGTGGAACCTTCCAAAGTAAAACAAAACTTTATCCAGAGCCAGATTTTAGTAGGGGTCTTGAAGCTCCCTATAACCTGACTTATTCTGATAGTGGCCTAATCAATTTTGTATGAAATCCTTTGTTGGTTATAGACTGAAGCTACTGCTGTATATTACTAACCTTCTCGAATGGCCATTCAGCTATCACCACTTAAGTCACTCAGTCAAACGACATTTGAAAGTTTATTGCCAGATGTTAGGTGATATGATCTTTGGTGGTTTGCAATTATAACCTATACTGTGTATAGAAGAATTCTATTTTAAAAAAGATGTAAAGATGTTCCTCCTTTCTTTTACGAAAATGATTTTCCGGCTTTGTTTGTCATCTTGATAATAAATTTTTTTATCTTTTATTATTATAAATTATGTTATACGCAACCTTTATTAATGCCCAATTGACAAACTTCAAAGTTTATATTTCAGTGTTAATATACCCCTAATTTGGCAATACATAGCTCTTACAAACAAACCACCACTTTATGTACGCATATTCTTTAAAAGTATCAATTTTCTTTGCTCTTTTATGCACAAATGCTTGAATTGAAATATCTGTTTTTGAATAGACACAAACGTTTTTTTGGTCTGTCAATTTAAAAAAGAAAAAGAAATTGTTTTTTGTTGCAAATTATGTCTCCGTGCTTTTGTGAATGACTTTAATTGAGGCCAAATCGTGTACATGTTAAATCTTGAAACCAGGTCATGTTTTCATTTGTTCCCCCTGCATATACTAAATATTGTAGTGGTTATACCAATTGCTGAACAGCTGTATTAATTTAAAAATCAAAGAGGCAAGCAAAGTGGTGTGTCTGGTGCTAAATGTAAAAGCTGCATTTAGTTTTAACAGCTGAAAGTGAAACTAGAGAATTATGATTGTATGAGATAAAGACTATTTGTGTAGATTTGTCCTACTGTGTGAGATTGAGAGAAGACAAGGCTATTTGTGTAGATGTGTCCTGTCATATGGGATTTAGAATAGGCCATTGCCTACGAAATGTTGATAGCGATCGTAGATTATACGTTTTGAATGCTATTTGTAAGTGAAAACATAGATCATCTTTGCTTGTGTCACCTTGAGAACAATGCACTTTCCTCTGTGTGATCCCAACGATATCTGTGGAGATGTACGTTTCTGAATGATTGTTCCCTCATTGTGTAATACTTTGTTACTCTGAATATCTGGAGCACAACTTTAATTTGTTTAGCACTGTCATAGGAAAGTGCTTGCATCATCATATAAGTATTAATCTGAACCATCATTTGCAAGTTTTCATTTTTATCTGTGAGTTGACAAGATGTCTCGACTACGAGGATGGCCAGTTTATGGTTGTGAATTACATTTTTTTCTCGGAGCGCTTACCAGTCTATTGTTTGTATGATCACTTCTATGTACTGTGCTATTTATTGCAATGTTGTTTTAAGTCAGACGTTTTACTACAACAATTTACTTTTTAAATTTGTATCACTACTTTTAGCTTTGGTTTGTTTAAGTAGTCATGCCATACTTGTGTTCAACCGTGTGTTTAACTATTTGCTATGTTAGAATATTTACCTGAACTCTCTGGCTTTCTATAAATTCTGCCTCTGAAAATCAGAGGTTTGTCTTCAAGGTGCTGTATGCTACTCTTGTCTGTGTTTTGCTTTGAGTCTGAGGTGAATGAAAGGGGAGATGTTGCCATAAATAATTATTTATATAAAAACTGATTAAAAACTTTTTTAAATAAAGAGAAAATGTGAGGGCAACGTGTAAATCGGTGAAACTGGAAGCATCATAAAGTTCTATCCTCATCCGTCATGTGTGCCCACAAGTTCTAGTTGCTCCAGAATCAATCGGCAAGCAACTATTATCTGAGTGAGTCAAAAACTTACAAAATTCTTAACATTGGATGACAATGTGATATAAATAACTCTGATATTTTTATACAATTTAGACTCCTGAAAGGTCGAGGAAGATAATTTTTTCTTAAAATAAAAACAAGTATATACGGAGAGCTTTTAAGGCTGATATAATGTTGGTCATTCTAGTTTTTCTTGGATTATAGAAGTTCCATATATGTCAGGTTACATAAGAAAAATCAAGACTAGACATATTGAGTGTATTTGAAGACACTGTTCTAGTATTGTTTTCAAGTTATTGACATTGATATAAGCTTTTCATTTCTTTAGGTGGATCTAGAATTCATGCCAGTCTACGTTTTATCAGTTTCTTTGTGTTTGATACTAAAAAATTCAGGAGCTCACAAGTCGTGGACAAAGAATAGATTCTTAAGGTATCATGTCGGTGAATATTCTGTGCACACTTGTTGTAAAATGACACTCTCTATGATTGTGGTTGCAACTAGTTTGCAGCCCAAGGAAAATAGTCAGAACGTTTTGTTTTATCAGTTTTTAACGTTTTTAACCACATCTGTAACTTAAGTTTACCACTCAAGTTACAAGAGTGTTTTAACCAAGCTCGTATTGTTGCTACTATTCCTTGAAGCTTCTGTATCGTACGCGTGAACTATCAGTGTTTACCTATATCTCCCAGCAAAGCACTTTGTTGTGTTTCTTCCTTAATGTTCTCTTATTGTTTTATAACATTACAACATAAATATTAAAAGAAAACCTTGGCAGGCACTTCTGTAGTGTAAACATGAGTGTTGCTGTACACACAATCAGCCACGCAATGCTTTCAACACACAATCAGCCACGCAATGCTTTCAACACACAATCAGCCACGCAATGCTTTCAACACACAATCAGCCACGCAATGCTTTCAACACACAATCAGCCACGCAATGCTTTCAACACACAATCAGCCACGCAATGCTTTCAACACACAATCAGCCACGCAATGCTTTCAACACACAATCAGCCACGCAATGCTTTCAACACACAATCAGCCACGCAATGCTTTCAACACACAATCAGCCACGCAATGCTTTCAACACACAATCAGCCACGCAATGCTTTCAACATGATTTGTACAAAACGTGGTCACCAAACCTTGGTTGTTGTTTTTTCTGGACTGGTGAGTCTGACAAACTCCAAGATCTGCAACGGTTTGCTGCAGTTGTTTTTCTGCCAATCAGGCTGTGATATTACATACATAAGGTGTACATATATTATTCTGGTTTATGTTTTCAATCAATTGTGGGCCTAAAATTGTCAAGGTTTTTCTTACCAAGAACGTCGATTGACTTTAATTTTTTATGTGTATATCTAAACCTCAGCTTCAGTTGTTTTTTCATGAACATTGTGTAACGTGTATTGACGTTGTTTGAAAGGAAATATATGAGGCGATTCTGAAGTAAAAGGAACATGGATTCAAATAAATGTGATTTATTTTTGTCACCTTGCAACTTTGTCAAAATCAGACACCTAGTCACAAAGAGAATCCAGTATTTTTTCCATCGTGAGCTTGCAGTACAAGTCGAGTGATTCAAGGAAAATAGTTAATGCTATGAAAATACATATTTATTCAAGAGCTAAAATTTCTCATTCGATTGAAATGCACATCACTTTTTATCTGATCTACATCCTCTTTACTATAGTATCTTTAGAATATAAACTGAATAAAGTTCATCAAGAAGTGTAATAAACAGACAACAGACTTTCTAAATGTTGATAGTCTTCTATGAGATGGTGCAATTCCAAATGTTGATAAGAATATGTTCTATTGTTCTTTTTGTTTTTTAATTAAGGGGTCACTTGTGGGATACTTTTACTGCAGCTAATGTTTTCAGTTCATTTTTTCCTCTTCAATTTATCTCCACACTCTCTTTTCTTTTATTATGAAAATGCATTTTGAGCGGGCTATGCAGATTTATACCATACAATGTGTACTACTATTTTTATTGCCTTGGTTCTTTGGTATATCTTCTTACGAACAAAATGCTGTAACACACTACATGTGTAATGTTTGTTATACCTGTAACGCACTACATGTGTAGTGTTCGTTTTACCTGTAACACACTACATGTGTAGTGTTTGTTATACCTGTAACACACTACATGTGTAATGTTTGTTATACCTGTAACACACTACATGTGTAGTGTTTGTTGAATCCACAATTGACTTAAACAGAACCACTAGGACAGAATGCCATTTCGAATTTTTCATTGCATGTTTGGATCAGTATCTTTGTATGAAATTTGTTACATGTTACTTTGAATCCAATTGTTTTCTAATGCCCATAAAACATATTGCAAATGAATTCACTGGTTGTTTTCTGCCTCTTTTATTTCACTGATCTATATTTAGATATATCAAAAGAACAAGGGAAAACAACCGCACCTGAATGGGAACATTATCTTCCATTTTGTTGGT
>RQTK01000012.1:260729-271545 GCA_003991915.1 Elysia chlorotica
ACCCCCGCTCTCTCTCTCTCTCTCTCTCTCTCTCTCTCTCTCTCTCTCTCTCTCTCTCTCTCTCTCTTTCTCTTTCTCTTTATTTGTCTCCCTGTCTTTCAACAGCTTCCCGCTGGACTTCAATTTACTGTCTCAGAGGATATCTAAAGCTGTCTCCCATGAAATGTCATGTGATAGGCTGAGACAAGAGTCCTGGCATCCCCACAACGCCTCTCTGTGTGATAGCACGTAAAACTGTCTGATAATAGTCTTGGGATCCGTCCACGTTATAGCCTTGCACCTGACATCGGACTTTGAGAGACCCACTCTCTCGTTTACTTGACTCACGTAGCTTTTCCCTCATAAACAAATCATAGTTTCATATGGACCACCAGGTACTTGCAATTGCACACATGAATCCTTTTTCTATTCCAATAGCCTCTATAAACGGACTTTTGAACATTCGTTTGGAATATACTTTACTAAACTCGTTCTTTGTAAGAAAAAAAAACAAGATGGTGATGTTGTCACAGTCTTTGTTTTATTACCCAGTTGTGGGAAAAGAGTGAAACATAACTCAGGAAATACAATAAAAAAAAAAAAAGATCTTTAAATTTCTCTGTTTTTAAAAAAGGCAATACATGTAACAGTAACAATGGTCCTTGTCTCCTCCAGTCCGTGCTCTGCCTCTGTTCTTCTTTCTTTTTTTACTCAGTAGAGAAAGGGGCTGGTAAAAGAAGGAAATGAGAATGTTAATAAAGGGGCAAGAAAAAGCAGAAAGAAAACAATCGCGAAAAGCAAACCCATCACCAAGGAGTCAGCCAGTCTGGGCCGTCGCATTTTATACTGGGTGATTCAAAAGTTAAAGTCACTGATGCATCATTCGCTCTGTCCAATTCCATCTACGAAACAAAAAAAGCTATTGGAATTCTAGTTTTGTTTTGCAATCCTGTACATTGAATTGCTTTAGGCGGGAAATAAGTTCCCATCTGAAATTGTCACAGGTTCCATTATTTTGCAGAGTAAATTAGAGTATAACGTTCTTGTTGTTTTGGTGTGGGGGGGGGGGGGGTGTTTTTTACATTCAGTATCCATCGAAAAGATGAAGCAAATCTCTCTCTCTCTCTCTCTCTCTCTCTATCTCTCTCTCAAACACACACACACACACACAATCTCTCTTTCTATCTCTATCTCTATCTCACCTTCTTCATCTCTCTCCGTCCATCTCTCTCTATGTATATCTCTCCTTCTCTTTGTCTCTCTGGATATCTGTTTCTCTCCACTTTATTCCTCCCTTTTCCACTCTCTCACAATCTCTATTTCTTTCTATATCTCACAACCTCTATCTATCTCCTCTCTTTCTCACACTCTTCCTCTCTCCCTCTATCTTCTCCCGAGTATCCCCGCCCTGTCTCGTTTGTGGAGGCACATAAAAATTGTCAGACGTCCGCCTTGGGGCCCGTCCACAATATAGCCTATATAGTTCTGATATTGAACGTTAAACCAACCCAACCAACCACCTCTCTCTATGTATATCTCTCATCTCTCTGTCTCTTTGGCCATCTGTTTCTCTCCACTTTATTCCTCCCTTCTCGACTCTCTCACAATCTCTATTTCTCTCTATATCTCACAACCTCTATCTATCTCCTCTCTTCCTCTCTCCCTCTATCTTCTCACTGTTCTGTATAGAGGGAGGGAGGGCCCTCTCTCCGGGTTTAATGTCTCCTTGGTTTCCCTGAGGGATCCTATACGGCGACAGTCTCTCCTCTCTCTCTCTCTCTCTCTCTCTCTCTCTCTCTCTCTCTCTCTCTTCTCCGTCAGCATGTCTGACGCCCCGATCCACATGGGTCTCTCGGCGTTCCTACCTAGAGTGGGTACATACATACACATGATACACATGGGTCTCTCGGCGTTCCTACCTAGAGTGGGTACATACATACACATGATACACATGGGTCTCTCGGCGTTCCTACCTAGAGTGGGCACACACATACACATGATACACATGGGTCTCTCGGCGTTCCTACCTACAGTGGGTACATACATACACATGGGTCTCTCGGCGTTCCTACCTAGAGTTGGTACACACATACACATGATACACATGGGTCTCTCGGCGTTCCTACCTAGAGTGGGTACATACATACACATGATACACATGGGTCTCTCGGCGTTCCTACCTAGAGTGGGTACATACATACACATGATCCACATGGGTCTCTCGGCGTTCCTACCTAGAGTGGGTACATACATACACATGATACACATGGGTCTCTCGGCGTTCCTACCTAGAGTGGGTACATACATACACATGATACACATGGGTCTCTCGGCGTTCCTACCTAGAGTTGGTACATACACATGATACACATGGGTCTCTCGGCGTTCCTACCTAGAGTTGGTACACACATACACATGATACACATGGGTCTCTCGGCGTTCCTACCTAGAGTTGGTACACACATACACATGATACACATGGGTCTCTCGGCGTTCCTACCTAGAGTGGGTACATACATACACATGATACACATGGGTCTCTCGGCGTTCCTACCTAGAGTTGGTACACACATACACATGATACACATGGGTCTCTCGGCGTTCCTACCTAGAGTTGGTACACACACATGATACACATGGGTCTCTCGGCGTTCCTACCTAGAGTTGGTACACACATACACATGATACACATGGGTCTCTCGGCGTTCCTACCTAGAGTGGGTACATACATACACATGATACACATGGGTCTCTCGGCGTTCCTACCTAGAGTTGGTACATACATACACATGATACACATGGGTCTCTCGGCGTTCCTACCTGGGGTTGGTACATAGGCCTACATACACATGATACACGGGAGTCTGTTTGGACATAGTGTACAAAGACGGGATTTAGTTTTAAATGTATTTAATTTTAAGAAGTTTTTCACCCCGGGAGTATGGAATTGTTCATGATCAAAGCTCATTAAACAAAAACCGAAGGCATTTGGTTATGAAACTTGGCGCCTGGAAGTAAGCAGTGTACCAAAAAGTACATTTCCTGACTTGTTTGTTTGTTTGTTTGACTAGCGTCCAACGCCAGCACTATATAGGTTATATTGTGAAGGGGTCCAAGACTGTCAAATAATTTAACATATCTACGTCTTTCTGGCTGGCCCTCTCTTCTACCTCTACTGTGTCAGACACTGTATTTGTTTTTGGGAGCGGTCAGGCCTAACAGTGCCACTACAATTGTTCTTTGCATTCCGTGGCTCGAAGCCCGGAGTTACGGCAGGTGAAACAAAGGTTTCCTTGCCTCACCTCCCTTCCCCTGTATAACAACTATCCCAAAGGCTGACTTCCAATAGTCTTTCGATATCGCTGGCTTTGAGGACCTCTCACTGTAAATGGGTTTTGGGATGCGGCTTTGACGGCCCTTCCCCTGATGGGTTGGTCATGCACCAGCTGCAAGGTGGCACGAGCCTGGGATGAATGCATCTATATGTACGCCATAGAGATCCTATTCTTTGCGCTTCCATGAGGCCCTCCCTGCCCACTATTTTACTATGGCAAGGCAGAGCTCGTAGCTATCGAGTTTAGGATAATCGAGAACAAATAGCTCGTATCGAATTTAGGATAATCGGGAACAAATACTGGAGGTATGCCTGGGGCTGGGCGCATATTTTACCTTTTATGTAAAAAAAATTATCCAAGCATTGAAGTTCAATGTCTACTGTGGAATTAATAATAATGTAACAACATGAACCGATACTTGCGCGGTTTTGAATCGGCCCTGTGTACTTAAGGTAGGCCTACGTGTGCTAGAGAAGCAGCAATATTTCATACATGATATATATGTTACACATATCAGTAAACTTTACTCTCCATTAAAATTCCTGGCTAATTTGTTCTTTATCTACTGTACATGGTTTCCTAGACTTAACAGCATTGAAAAGAAAAACAAGGTAAGCAGTTTTATAACACCTCCTAGGAAGGAAAATACCAAAGTTGAAACCCAAATGTAAGAATGTTTTAACTTGTGTTGGTTGTACCGAACATACGCACTGTCTTTTTGTAGGATGGTCGTAAAGAGGAAGTGCTCCTTCATCGGGTCGTTGATCTCCACGAGGCTGGCGCCCATGCTCTCACACAGAACCTCACGGGACAATCGGGAAAAACAGCAGGTTATTAAAACATGGGCACCAGCCGTAAAAGTGTCTACATGTAATCATCGGAATATAATCTCCTAACCCATAGACATTATTAATGTTAAAGCCCTGCATCTCACAGTAATAAAGAACAGGAACAATATCAGTATCATTTCATTACAGGAAACAGAAAGAAAAAGTCATACTTTGAAATTAAAATGCTTAAGCTATTTTGTTTTCCTAAATCATCCCGTAGTCTAAATGGGGGAAAAGAAAAGTTTGCATACACATCAAAGCGCTGAACATGTCGTTACACTAATGTACATGTACTACTAAAACAGTAAGGTGCTGACATAAAACTATGTTTCAGTAAAACCCGGAATAAGGCATTCCTAGGAATGCCTTCAGTAAAAATTCAGCCACGCCCAAGTACAGTATAATGTACATCGCGATTGTATTTTTCATGAGGATGAGAACTGGACATACCTTCGCCTCGGACCAGGTGCTGTCCATGTGCATGATCTTGTAGCATTGCCGGCCGTAGCTGTGGAGGCCTCGGGGGCACAGGCTCCAACCAACGCCTGGGGACAATACAACTTTACAGTTACTCTTCTACTAATATTGTGCTATGTTGGTTCTTGCAGAACTTTCACATTACTGTTCTACTAATATTGTGCTATGTTGGTTCTTGCAGAACTTTCACATTACTGTTCTACTAATATTGTGCTATGTTGGTTCTTGCAGAACTTTCACATTACTCTTCTACTAATATTGTGCTATGTTGGTTCTTGCAGAACTTTCACATTACTGTTCTACTAATATTGTGCTATGTTGTTCTTGCAGAACTTTCACATTACTGTTCTACTAATATTGTGCTATGTTGATTCTTGCAGAACTTTCACATTACTGTTCTACTATTTGTGCTATGATGATTCTTGCAGAACTTTCACATTACTGTTCTACTAATATTGTGCTATGATGATTCTTGCAGAACTTTCACATTACTGTTCTACTAATATTGTGCTATGATGATTCTTGCAGAACTTTCACATTACTGTTCTACTATTTGTGCTATGATGATTCTTGCAGAACTTTCACATTACTGTTCTACTATTTGTGCTATGATGATTCTTGCAGAACTTTCACATTACTGTTCTACTATTTGTGCTATGATGATTCTTGCAGAACTTTCAATTACTGTTCTACTATTTGTGCTATGATGCTTGCAGAACTTTCACATTACTGTTCTACTATTTGTGCTATGATGATTCTTGCAGAACTTTCACATTACTGTTCTACTAATATTGTGCTATGATGATTCTTGCAGAACTTTCACATTACTGTTCTACTATTTGTGCTATGATGATTCTTGCAGAACTTTCACATTACTGTTCTACTATTTGTGCTATGATGATTCTTGCAGAACTTTCACATTACTGTTCTACTATTTGTGCTATGATGACTAAGTATACTCATTAGAAGCTGGGTTAACTGCCACAGGCCTATTTTGTGTTTTAATTATCAACAAATACCCATCATTTTTTTTCAGGAACTGCTCCCCCTTTTCCAGGATTAAACGCTAGAAGACTCGCAAAATTAGTGCTGTATGTGTAATATGAACACAATATATTTTGTTTTCATTGCGACCAGTGTTTTTATAGGGCACGCTCATGGAAGCCACAACTGTGTCGACAAAACATTTAAAAACCAGAAATAGCGGCAAGTGACGCAATGATTATACATACTGGTCGAGAACCCGGGAAATTCGTGGGGATTGTGGGATGGACAACTGTAGATTAATTAGAACTGTGCTCAAACTCACAATTATCCATAACTTTGGGAATTTAAAAATTAATGTTTTCACAAAGAGAATGAAGCACTAACTCTTTAATTCGCTCATGGGAAATGGTTATAGGCTACACTTTCCCCCCATCTTTTTGTCGTTTGATTGATAATTGTATACTTTGGCTTGGACAAATTTACAAGTCATAGAAAATTGAGCCGCATGCTGTTATTTATTTTATAGGCCGTTGCCAATGGTGGTGACATGAAACATTTTATCGTCAAAATAAATGAACAGGAACCCATTCAAATCTACAGTCAAATGCCACCCATTTGGTTAAATTCTTAGCTTTGTCATGTGCAGTTTTAGAGATTTTGGGACTTAGATATTTTGGTTGGAGCTCCATTATAATAACATGTATCTGCTGCGAAAATATAACTATTCCACATCCTCCCAGAAATCAGTGTCCTTAGTGACATGATTCCGGGAATTGCTAAACAGTGTCTACTGTGATTTATTTCAGTCGTTAGAAGAGAACACCAAGCGCGCATACAGAGCAAAAAATAATCACGTTTACTGCAAATTGTCAATAGGACGCTTCTGCTTGTTGGTCCCGAGTTCGAATCCTGGCTGTTGCGTTCCCTACTGGTTAAGTCGGTGTCAGTATAATGTGACCGGCTGAGACAGGAGTCATGGTATCCCCGCCCTGTCTCGTGTGTGGCATCACATAATATTGTCAGACGTCAGTCTTGGGGCCCGTCCACAATATAGCCTATATAGTGCTGATGTTTGACGTTAAACCAACAGAGGATGAGAACTGGACATACCTTCGCCTCGGACCAGGTGCTGTCCATGTGCATGATCTTGTAGCATTGCCGGCCGTAGCTGTGGAGGCCTCGGGGGCACAGGCTCCAACCAACGCCTGGAGACAATACAACTTTACAGTTACTGTTCTACTAATATTGTGCTATGTTGGTTCTTGCAGACCTTTAGATTAGATACTAAGTATACTCATTAGAAGCTGGGTTAACTGCTACAGGCCAATTTTGTGTTTAAATTATCAAAAAATACCCATCATTTTTTTTTCAGGAACTGCTCCCCCTTTTCCAGGATTAAACGCTAGAAGACTCGCAAAATTAGTGCTGTATGTCGATAAAATAGAAACTAAAATATGCATTTTCGGAAGTTTTGGCAAAGATATACAATTGTATTACGATAAAAACACGTGAAAGATACAACTGTGTCGACAAAACATTTAAAAACCAGAAATATCGGCAAGGGACGCTATGCTTATACATGCTAGTTGAGAACCCGTGAAATTCGTGAGGGGTTGTGGGATGGACAACTGTAGATTAATTAGAACTGTGCTCAAACTTACAATATTATCCATAACTTTGGGAATTTAAAATGTTTTCACAAAGAGAATGGTGCTCTAACTCTTTAATTCACTCATAGGAAATGGCTATACACTTTCCCCCCATCTTTTTGTCGTTCGATTGATAATTGTATACCTTTGCTTGGACAAATTTACAAGTCATAGAAAATTGAGCCACATGCTGTTATTTATTTTATATGCCGTTGCCAATTGTGGTGACATGAAACATTTTATCGTCAAAATAAATGTACCCATTCAAATCTACAGTCAAATACCGCCGATCTGGGTAATTTCGTAGCTTTGTCTTGTGCAGTTTTAGAGATTTTGGGACTCAGATATTTTGGTTCGAGCTCCATTATAATAACATGTATCTGCTGCGAAACTATAATTATTCCACATTCTCCCAGAAATCAGCGTCCTTAGTGACATGAATCCGGGAATTGCTAAACAGTGTCTACTGTGGTTTACTTCAGTCGTTAGAAGAGAGCATCGAGCGCGCATACGGAAACAAAAATAATCACGTTTACTGCAAATTGTCAATAGGACGCTTCTGTTTGTTGGTGATGGCTCGTGGTCCTACAAAGTAGAATGACTGTTGGCAAAATTGCATCCCACAACCCCAGCCTGCCATTGTTTGCGTGTCACTATGCACAGAACGTGTGGGCCGCTCACCTCACTCACAACCAAAGCCGCCACACTGAGGTGGGTTCAAACGTCCACATTTATTCCACGCCATGACACGACATTTCAAACTACCTTTTTAATGTTATTTTATTTGTTTTATTTTCAAAGGATGAATAATGATATCAATTGCATAGATTTATTGTTTTACTCAATGTGTTGTTGGAGTTGTGATTGTCTAAATGAAGTTACATTTTTGTTCCAAACACCGTACAGATTAGAAAATATATATTATAAAATGTCCCAAATCATTGAGAACTATACGATTCATAAAGCAGAACAAATATTTTTATTCTTAAGTAAGAAATAAGCTTTTTTAATAGCCCAGCGCTGGTTTAAGACAACTGACAACAATTTAATGATTAAATATACATAATTATAGTTTATAGTCTACGTATGTATGTATTATTTGGCGTTCCTGATGAAGGATACGAAATACAATAATCACCTACCTGTTCGGATAAACAAAAGACAAGAGAGCAATAATAGCGCCTGCTTCATCTCGATGTGCTTCTTATTCTGAGGAACTGATCAGGATCTTCTGTGGCGTAAGCGATCTAGATCTAGATCTAGGTGCATCGCTAGGCCTACACGCAGGCGACAGTCTGCCTTGCCTCTACCGCCGCTTGCAATGTTGGCCCAAACAAGAATGTCGCACGTTTCTCGTGGCGAGCTGGCTGTAATGCGCCCCTATAAACTCGGGGATTTAATACATTCTTGCAACATATTTTTCTCTAATTTCCCTACATATTGCCGCATTATTCGTAGCTTATATAATAGGACTTGTGATTATGAATGTTTGAAAAACAAAGATTTACTGTAATGCTCGAGTGTATGATATGATTAATTTTTCCATATGGGTGCCTATTCATAAGAATGGCAACCCATTGGTTATTACAGTTTAGATGATGAAGGTGGCGGTAACATTGGAACAAAGGTCTAAAAATGGGTAACTTGCTTCTATAACTATTTATAAAACCTTTGACAATATTATTATGCCATGGAACCTTCCATAGTGTGCAGTGTGCATTAATTGCTGGGTTTTTTTTTATAACACATGTATGGTTGTTGTTGTTTTTGTTTGTTCGTTTTTTGTTTTGTTTTGTTTTTGTTTTTACAATATAGGCGTTACCGTGCCGATGTGCCGTAAAAGCAAACTATATTTGCTGTTGTTCCGTTATTGTTGCTTTTTTTCTTTTTTTTTTTTTCTTTCTGTGATTTCCGTCTCCTCCTTCTTGTTATATACAGTCCTCTTTCCATTCTTCTTCTCCTTTTTCTTCGGTGAAAAGCGTTGTTGGTGTGAGAGGAAATTTTAAACTAGCAGAAAAGACGACAAAGAGGTAAAACTCATAGGAAAAGAAGTCGTTCAAATATAAGCTTACACCTATTCTGAGACCATTTGATACCCCCCCCCCCTTTTTTCCATATTAAATATGTTCCCCATCTCTTAACATTCATATGTTCCCCATCTCTTAACACTTTTTTCATAACAGCCAATGCGCCCCCCGCCCCTCCCCCAATTTCTAGGGTGTAAGCTTATAATTTGAACAGTCCTAAAGACATAGAAAGAAAGACAGACAGACATAGGGCATACAATAGTCAGTGGAGACATAGGGCATACAGTAGTCAGTAGGGACATCTATAACATACAGTAGAGACATAGGGCATACAGTAGTCAGTAGAGACATAGGACATACGGTAGTCAGTAGAGACATAGGGCATACAGTAGTCAGTAGAGGCATAGGACATACAGTAGTCAGTAGAGACATAGGGCATACAGTTGTCAGTAGAGACATAGGGCATACAGTAGTCAGTAGAGACATAGGGCATACAGTAGTCAGTAGAGACATAGGGCATACAGTAGTCAGTAGAGACATAGGGCATACAGTAGTCAGTAGAGACATAGGGCATACAGTAGTCAGTAGAGACATAGGGCATACAGTAGTCAGTAGAGACATAGGGCATACAGTAGTCAGTAGAGACATAGGGCATACAGTAGTCAGTAGAGACAGACAGGCAGACACAGAGAGACATAGACAAATAAACACACATGCACAAATATATTTATAAACAAAGAGAAAAACAAAGAGACTGAATAAAATTTTATTTTATTAGATAGCAAGAACGAAGAAAAGTTATTGAGAAACGATCAAAGCTCCGAGTAAAGAGAAAATATCTCTTTTATAGAAGCATTTGTGCTTTTGTTTGTTTGTTTGTTTGTTTGTTGTTGTTTTTTTTTTTGTTGATGCTGTTCTTTTTTCTTTTGTTGGTGTATTTTCTGGTGGGTTTTTTTTCATAATCATCCATTTATATACCTTATTGTTCGGTTGTCAATTGAATATCACCTTAAACATTGGTCGGTTTTCGTTTCTATCTTTGTTTTAGCTTCTAACCAGACTTCTATCCGAACAGCAATGTAGCCTACACATCCTATCACATTACTGTCAATCATAAACAATTTTGCTAGATAATCATTATGGACTCGTGTAGAGCGGACAAGTTTTATGTCATCTGCATACAGTGCCTAGATAGATGTAGATCTACATACTTATTACATGAAGAGTTAAAAGGACCTGGTGGCCAGCGTCTCGGACATAGCGCCGCAGGTATTCCAGATATCCCCCGTCTTATCGCCGGGGTAATACAGGCCTGCTACACACTGCTGAGGGATGCTGGCTGTTTGCTGGTGTTAAACTCTCATCATAGTTCCGTACAAAGCCGTTTTAATCCGCGTGTGGGCCGCATTGCTTCCTGGCTCAGGCTGGCCGTAAATCTCCTGGATCTGACGTCGCCTGATCGGTATGTGAGGATGTGAGAGAAGATGCTAGAATAAGGGTGGAACATTGAGGGGAGGGGGGGGGGGGGGGGG